>APFE031098032.1:429334-453658 GCA_000404065.3 Pinus taeda
TTTTTGTTTAGTAATAAACATTTTTTGATTTTGTCTAATATAAAAGATATTAAACAAATTAAGTATCCAACAAATTCTCCCACTTTCAGGAGCTAGGTTCCCATGCCGATTGATGGTGAATTTATAGGAAACTTAACCCTGGCCCACTGCCCAACTTTGACTAGCTCTTTCTCCCTCATACGAGCTCAGATTTGAGTGTCATTCACACCTTTGGAATGCAACGAGCACTTCAATCTAATGCTGGTTTGGGAGCATTCTGACCACTTTTAATTTTGACCCTTTTTGAGTCCTCTGGGACTTCTGCATGTGTCCAAAGCCACTTGGATCAATCCTCCCCATTGAGGAGCTTTTGGTCCTCCAAAAGCATGAAAATTAATCTGCAACTTCTTTGTACCTTGTCTACACTTACAAGTATATGATATGTCACCCTTCCTTCTCCTTCACCTTTGTCCTTTGGAGCCATAAGCGATGAGCCGACACCTGCAACCTCTGCAAACTTGTAGTACATTGTTTTTTAAAATTACATGCTTGACTTACATGACCAACTAATGACCCAAGCATCCCATACTTGCCACGATTTTATAACACATACTCGGTGGTGAAGTTTACATCAAAATGGAAACAATACCCCAGCTATGAAAATAAGGCCAAAATATCATTGTTGCTTCAACAAGTGATGGAAAACAGATCATCATTGCAACACATGATTTACAAAAATAAGGCCAAACACTATTGTTTCTTTGAAAAGTGATGGAAAAACAACATCACTTTCACAGCTTAAAATGCAACACAAAATAAGACCAGACATCATTGTTGCTTAACAAGTGATGGAAAACACATCATCACTTTTACATCTTAAAATACAACAAATTATTTACAAAAACATGACCATGACAAGCTAACATATATAGAAACCAAATTTCACTTATCAATGCGAATGGGTCATCCCCCTATGGTGGTTTTGCTTGTCGAATGATTTTTTCAACTAGTTCATGCACTGACACTTTGGCTTTAAGGCGTTGCTCTAGATGGAGCCTCCAACATGTGGCTCTTTGATGGCCACCTCTGTCACAATGTCTGCAATAGGTCTTCTTCCTCCAGATCTACTTTACCTTCTTTTTTGCCTGCTATTGAGAGGGTCTTTCACGCCTCATCCTCTTTCGTGCTGCCTTTCTCTTCCAACACTCGACAAATACGTGGTTATGTAAACCACAAAAAGTACATGTTTTTCGATGCCATGTTTTACGTTCATCATTAACAACATGATTGTAATTGAAATGAATATTCGAACATCGAGACTTGTTATACCTTAACTTGTTGTCTTTGGTGTAATTATGGCGATGAGAGCTTGCCTTAGCTCTTTCCCGCAATGGACACTACCATGGGATGATGGTGATGTGTTCCTATCATTCTCTTTCCTTGATGATTTCAACGATGTCTCGGAAGCATATGACACCCTTGGGCACTCCCCTTTAGTGTATCCCAAGCCTTGAAATTGAGGTCTATATATGGCCTCCAATGGTTGAGTTATGCATTGGTTATTAACACAAAGTTTCTCCTTCCTTATACCTCATCCCAGTAAGGAACCTCATGTTTGTTCCTGTAATTGGTATCTCCACATTTCCAACAGAAATCATACTAAGTGAAGATGAAACTTAATGGAAATCAACATCTTTTACCTTCACAGTTGATTTGGAAAGAACTCGTGAGGGTTTCTCATCATCTTTTGTTGGTGGTTCGCTAGCTGTCTTGGTGCATTTCCCAACTTCTTTTCTGACATACCCTCCTATTCGACAAGGTAATTCTTCTACTTTGATGGGGTTGAAAATGCCTTGGCCATTAATGGCCAAGCCTTTTCCTTCATACCCCATTTTCTTCAATAGTTTGGATCCAATTCCTGTGGTATGATTTTCAAAAATAGTGAAATCATCATCAGGAAACATACATGAAGTCGGAGAACTACATTTTACCTCACATGGGTCACGCTACAAATTTTCCAAGGCCTCATCCTTAGCTTGCAGTTGTCGTAGCAAACTATTTTTCTCCTATTTCTCTTCTTGTAGGAGCATCTTCAATTCAATGTTATCTGCTTGAAGACTTTGGTTGTTGTGCTTTAGTTCTGCCAAGGCCTCCTCTGTGGCTCACAACTGAAGCTGCAATCGTTGTTTTTCCTTTGTCTCTTTTTGTAGAGCTTCATACATTATTTCCACCTTTTTGGAAAATCTAATCATGGTCTCGTACATCGCTTTGTCATCCTCCATCGCTACACATTCCATTGTTCATGCTCGCAATTCACATTCACATGAAGACCGCTTTGATACCAAACTCGATCTGAGTTGACTCAACTACCGGATTTAACCAAGATCTCTTACTTTCGTGATGTTTTTGAAATTGCATTTAAAAGAGCATAAAGGAACATATATGCATGTTGTAAAGAATAGGGAACATGACATGAATCAACAAGATAAAACACAAGGTGTTGATAACGGAGGTTTTCTAGGAGGGACTACATCTCTGGGCCCCAGTGTCAAGATGGTGTAGGCCACTGCATTAAGTGCTGGAAAGAGTGATGATGTACATGAATGCGTTTTACTTATCATGTAAGGAATATGCCCTCACGTAGGAGTGGCTCCATGAGATGTTTCGCTCACATCAAGGAGTTATCTGAAGAAGAGAATGATAAACTGTTGGATCTGGTTGTACCATCAATCTCGTGGCATCGAATATCATGGAAATGACTGCTCACACATTGAATGTTGACACTTGCACTCCACTTTGAAAAGTGGTCAAAACATGGAATGATCAAATGGAAAATTTGATTACACCATCAGATTCGTGGTGTCGAATAGTGTAAAATCAACTGTCAAATTTCTGAATTTTGACTAAGTGAAAATCTGGGGCTACAGGGATCTTTTAGATTCCCCTAGATTCCTCAAAGATTCCCTCCTCTAGGTCATCTAAATATCTGCTGCTCAGATCAAAATTCCGATCTCGCCATTGATATCCTTGTTAAATTCTGAGAAGAATGAGTATAAAGTCGGCTACATTTTGAATTTGGGAAAATTCAATCTCCAAGGAATCTGGAATATTCCCTCAAGATTCTTGAACATTCTCCTCCACTGGGAATCTGAAAATTTGTTGCTCAAAAGGAGAATTTGAACTCACCATTGCGGTCCATGAGAAATCTATGAAAAATGACTGTAAACTTGATTACATTCTGATAAAAATGATTTTTTTTACCTCCGTGGAAAAATATCCAAGTTCAGGGTTCCACACCTGCATCTAGGTCAGGCATGGCTTCCCCCTATCAAGGTTCTGTTGCTCGCGGTTCCACCAAATCTCTATTCGCTGGTCCGTTCCCTCAGTTTTGGTTCCCCTCTCCCTGGGGCACTATGGAGATGTTTTTTTATACATCTTCGTGGTGGAGTTAACAACGATGTCGTTGTGGCACGTTGGTGGCAGAGGCATTTAGGAGGGTGGAGGTTCTGGGTTCCAAACTCGTTCTCACCCTATTTTTTAATACAGGCACGTTATAACTGTTTACATTAAATGGAGTTGGTGTTTAACAATATATGGTTGTGGAACCTTCACATCGTCACATAATTAAATATGGCTTTGGTACATTGTTTTGGTTGGAGTACACCACATGGGGTCGCCTAGTGAGGGCCAGCCCACGTGGGCCGGGCGGGTTCAATCCCCACCGGCTGCACATTGGTTTTGTTAATGGTTGTATAGCATATATATATCATATGTTGTTTGGTTGCATACGTTGGTTGGGTGGGGGGTCTGCCGGGGGTGGCCTACACCCCATTAATACAATGGTTTATGGTAGTTGGGGGGCCGACGAGGGTCATGGACTGTTAGCCCATATTTAATTCAAATTTATTTTTTAATTTATAATGTGGTGGGTCTATAGATGTGGCAGGGGTGATGGCCTGCCACCTCTCTCTCTCTCTCTCTCTCTCTTTTATATAATATATATATATATATATATATATATATATTATATATATATAGATAGATAGATAGATATTATTTTTGTCCAATAAATAAACATTTTTTTATTTTGTCTAATATAAAGGATATTAGACATAAGAAGTATCCAACAAATTCAACCGCTTTCAGGAGCTAGGTTCCCACACTAGTTGATGGTGAATTTGTAGGACACTTAGACCTAGCCTAGTGCCCAACTTTGACCAAAACTTTGACTGTCTTTTTCTCCCTCATACGGGTTCGGATTTGAGTGTCGTTCACACCATTGGAATCAAGGTGACGAGAATTTCGATTTGGTGCTAGTTTGGGAGTGTTATGAACACTTTGAATTTTGACCCTTTCTAAGTCCTTTAGGACTTCTACATGTGTCCAGAGCCACCTGGATCATACACATCCAAATATATAACCGAATTTCCAATCTTCTTAAAAAAAGAGTTGCAACATCTAGATCAAATAACTTATAATTCAACTTGAGAAGGTGTTCAGTTAATTTTTCATACCATGCATGAGATGCTTGTCTCAGTCCATACAAATCCTTAACCAATTTATATATCTTTTTCTCTTTTCCTTTGACAACAATACCTTCAAGTTAAAACATATAAATACACTCATTCAAAAGTGCAATTTTAACATCCATGTGGTGTATCTTCCAACTATTCTAATATGCAAGAGAAAAAATAGTTATAATCATGCCCCATTTTGTTGTACGAGAAAATGTCTCTATGTAGTGAACACGTTCCTTCTAAGTATAGCCTTTATCTACAAGCCTTGCCCTGTATTTATCAAGCGAACCATCTGCTTTGTATTTGATCTTATACAACCATTTGCAACCAATATGTTTGATGCCTGCAAGGATCCACTAACCTCCAGTTCCATTCTTAATAATTACATCATATTCCTTTTTCATCACATCCTTCAATTCATCACAATTAGCAGCTTCTTCAAAACAACTAGGCTTGCTAATTGTACAATGATTGAATTCACAGTCATGAGAAGCATTACCTGAAATCCATTTAGAAGAAATTCTTGTTTCAAAATCATCATACTTACTTGGAACTTTTCGAGCACATGTAAATCTTCGTAAAATTTGTTTAAGTGGTTGTGATGGTTTCTCATATTGAAGTACAGGTTCTTCAGGAACACTTTCTGACCCCAAAGAAATAACACTATCCTCTAAATTTTCTTCAATAGTAACATCCTCATCATTCTCATGAGCCAAAGATGGAAAACCCACAAACTGATCTAGAATGGGAACCCCCTTCAGTATGTGGTACATCATTATCAGATTCAAAATAGAATTTCTTAGATGCAAATTTCTCCAAATGAGTCAGTTTCCTATCAACAGTGGAATTATCTTTATCTGATTTAAGGAAAATAACATCCCTTGAAAGAATGAAATTCTTATTTTCTTCAGCATACAGCCTGTATGATGAAGAAGTATTAGAATAACCCAAAAATACACGTTTTCGACTTCTTGCTCCTAATTTATTTCGTTGCTGCTTAGGAATAAAAGCATAACATTTTGATCCAAAAACTTTGAAATGATGAGCAATTGGGAGTCTATCATACCAAAGTTCATAAGGTGTTTTGTTGTTAATAACAGAAGAAGGACAATGATTTTTAATATAAGTTGCACAAAGATTTGCTTCGCCCCAAAACATTAACTTCACATTCTTAAAAAACGTCGTAGCACTAATCATATTAAGCAAAGTTCTATTCATATGTTTTGCACCACCATTCCGTTGTGGATTATAAGGTATAGTAGTTTGATGTTTGATTCTATTATCCTTCAAATATTGTTCAAAAGCATGAGAAGTATACTCACCACCGTTATAAGTTCTGAGAATGCCTATATTCTGTTGAGTTTCATTTTTAATCATCAAATGAAAAGCTTTAAAAACTTCAAACACTTGTGACTTATCTTTCAACAAATACACCCAACACATTCTCGAGTAATCATTGATAAATGTCATCACATATTTATTTCCATTGGCAGTTGCAACAGGTATAGATCCACATAAATTTGAATGTATGAGACCTAATTTTCGTGAAGATGTGAAAGAAGAACTATGAAAAGGTTGTTTACAATTTTTTCCTAAAATATAAGCATCACAAGGTGTAATATTTGTTGGAACTGTAGGAAGACCTTTAATACCTTGCTTTTTCATAATTCTGACGTTTCCATAATTGATGTGACCAAACCAAATATGCCACAACAAGTTGGGAGATAGAATATCACTTTGTTGTGCCAATAGAGCAAATCTTTCACGAGAATTAGTAGATGAAGCACCATTCAATTTTAATAGCTTACCTTCTTCCACACCGGTCATAAGAACTGCCACTAGAGGATGGAAAGGGTAGTTTAGGAGGCTCTCCTCTTCCACCTTCATGATTTACTGATGCATGGTCATCTAGCTATTTCTTCTCAAGCTTTATTTTCTTCTCATACTTTGCAAACAACTTGTCAACTTTCTCTGCAATGGTGAAGAAGATATTGAGATAATTTTTCTCTTCCTCGATTTGAGCTTCCTCATCTGCCATGTTTCATCTTCGTGGTGCATGCCCTGCCTCAAGATCAAAGGATTTAAGTTTTCCTTCTCCTCTTTGGAGCTTGTTCCTGGTCAGCGTTCACTTACGCAACTCGCATCAAGAAAATCTACTATGATACCAAACTTGATCCAGATATTTTAACTTCAAGGATGCATACAAAATTGCATATAAAAGAGCATATTAACTAAGTAAATTAACACATGAAAAAGAAGCAGATATCATAAATAAACCATGAGATCAAAGGCACACAAACGATTTGATTACAGATTTCACCCAATGTGGGCTACGTCTCGATGCCTTTCTCAAAGTGAGGAGACCTTATTTTATTAAGTGGCAACAAAGAAATTAGTTACAAGAAACATTACAAAATTGACCCTTATACCTCCAATTTGGATGATGGTCTAAAAAAGGAGTCTTTGGCTAGAGAAACAGACTTCACGGTTGGATTACTAGCGCAAAAATGTGTAAAATTGACTATAAAATTGTCAAATCCTGACACTGGAACCTCTTGCCCTCTAAAGGAATATTTTCAGCATCTTGGAGATTCCCTCACTCATGGTTCCACTACTGCTAGCCGCTCAAGGTTCCGCATCTAGATCGTGCTCGCTCCTTCACCCCTAGTTGAATGAGAAATTGAAAGAAGGTTTAAATATTTGAGTTTGGGCAGCCTTTCCAACATGGGTCATTGACTCATTGGAGTTTTTGGCAATTAATATGGAGGCGGGCTGAGTTCAAAACCCGCCCGCTCCAAACTTGGCACGGGGTTGTTTGTTTGATACGCGAGTTGTTCATTTTTAATGGGTAATTGATACGGTTTCTTCGGTTATTAT
Source organism: Pinus taeda (assembly GCA_000404065.3). Lineage (NCBI taxonomy): Eukaryota > Viridiplantae > Streptophyta > Pinopsida > Pinales > Pinaceae > Pinus > Pinus taeda. The sequence goes on from APFE031098032.1 coordinate 436,708, forward strand.
GATATGGTTTCGTCAACGGTTAAACTTAGTGTTGTGGCTCCACCAGGGTTGGGCGGGTTTATCGAGGGTGGCCCACCCACCCTTTTTAAAACATATAATATCGTTGGGTTGTTGTGGGTGGCAGGGTTGGCAACATGCGACCCCAAAAATATTATTTTTATTTTTTATTTTTCTTAACATAGTAGTTCAAAGTTTCCCACTATTTTTTAAGGGATATTAGACAAAGTAAGTAGGCAACAAATTCACCTTTTCTGACCACCATTTTCCATGTGTTGGGACTCTGCCAATTTGTTGCCTCATTAGTGATTACCACTTGGCCAAGTTTAACCAAAACTTTGACCAGATATAACTTCAGCATACGAACTCAGATTTTAGTGTCGTTCACACTGTTGGAATTAGGGTGACGAGCACTACAATCTGGTCCTAGTTTCACTTTCATATGAGGACTTTTATTTTTGAGATATTTTCAAGACCACTTCTATTTCTGGATCAACCCTATTGACACCTAATCATAGGGATTGGGTGAACAACTATAATTAGTGTAAATAAATAAATAGAAAAAATAGAGAGTCATTAGGAGATAAACTGAATAATCACTCCCTCTTGTATATAATAATGAACAACCTGAATGAATAATATGATTTGATTTGAGGAGTTACCCCCTAGCCTGACATGGTATCAGAGCCAATGCCATTTTTGGCTTCCATCTCTACTTGGTAACTCCCATTCTGCGTATTCTGCCTATTCTGTCTCCATTCTACATTTTTTTTGCAGACTGAGAAATCACTACTGTGCTTTGAATGTTGTTTAAAAAGTCATTACAAGCAAATGGAGTCGTGGAGGACCAACTATGGAATGGCATGAGAAAGACGATGGTGTGATATGCATGAGAAAGGAGTCATGACTGTATGGTAGGTAGCAACTTGCTCTTGGTATATTCACAAGTAAATTACAGGAACCGTAGATACATTGCTCCTCGATCCATACGCTACTCCCATATGCCCATGGTTTTGAAGCTTGAAAGGTCACGAGGTTTAAATACCTCCTAGTTTTGAAAGTTTCTCCCATATGCCCATGGTTTTGAAGCTTGAAAGCTCACGGGCTTTAAAGGCCTCCCAATTTTGAACACTGCTCCCATATGACTACTTGTCAATACCTCCACAACCCTCCTCCACGACCCTCCTCCATACACAGTCAACTCCCAATGTATACCTTGGCCCTTGGCATATGTTAATCGGCTCTAAGTTATATACATTAACGTTGTATGGTTATATACATTGATGTTGTCTAGTTTATATTATGTTGACCATTGTCTTTCCTTCATTACCACAAGTTAACGCAATTGGTAGATATAGTATTACGTTGTCCAAATTTCAGATTTCTGTCTTCATATACAAGTCTCATAGAATGCCGATATACATTATATTGTTTCATAATTTCATTGTCTTTGAATTATAGTATAATGTTGTCTCTGCTTCAAACTATTGGTATTGTTTCAATTGCGTTTCCCTTTTGATATCATAATACGTTGCTATCATAATTACCTCCTCCCATAGTGCGTGTGCCTCTCCATCATAATAACGTTGCCTGACATGGTATCACCCTTCCTCCAATAACACCTTCCCCACATAATACCTCTGTCTTCATATATCATAATCAGATTTTTTTAGGAGTAAAAGTTTGCAGCAGAAGCAATTTTTTTTCTACAGTACATAGATTTTACAATGCATTCATTAATATCTATTATGGGAGTGGTTCTCAATGGGAAGGATAATTATCCTGAATGGTCATGGAAAATCAAACAGATTCTCATTTTTAATGAGTTGCGGAAAGGAGTGTGTGTTGGAGATGGAGACAAAGAGCCAGAACAACCTACCTCAAACAACGAATTCGTCATTTGGGAAAATAAGAACAACAAGGCTTATGCATTGATTGTAGCATCAGTAAATGAAGAGGTGAGTCGCCATATTTCACCATTTTCAAATGCTTTTGAAGCCTTACAAAAACTAAAGGAACTCTATGACTCACACTGTGCACTTGAAGTTGTTTAGCTCATGATTAAACTCTTCACCCTTGAATTACAAAATAATGATCCTCTTGCTCTTGCATTAGAAGTAAAATCTATAATGCATGATATCAAATTCACTAATGTTGAACTGGATATTCCTCTGATAGCTTTTCTCAAGGCACTTTGTCCCACTTACTCAAATTATCTTGAGTCATTGCAAGCAAATGGGAACCTCAAAGATATTACCTTTGACTCCCTTGTGAAAAAATTTGCTGAAAGAGAGAAAGCTCTTGGCAAGAAGACAGCTCCTGAGTCTTATGAAGAGGCTGTGTGCCTTGCTCATAGAGAAAAGAATCTTGCTCAATATTCTTCCATAGGAAGAGGTGGTCGAAGAGGAAGAGGAAGAAATTTCAAAGGCAAGGGGGGTAGACACTCTCAAGGAGAAAAGTCAGATTTGCACTGCATACGCTACAAAAGAGATGGATCACATGATGCATCCACATGAATTAGTTTAGAATTAGTTTACAAACATTAAGACCTTAAATTATTTACAAAATGTAGGCCACCATTATACCATTTAATGGGAGAATAATGAGTACGCATCAACATCATTACCATAGGTTTCTCCCATAAAATAGTTTTGGGGTCAATGTCAATAGTGAAAATATCATCTACATAATAGTCAACATTTTTTATATTCGCTTCTTGTGGGATTGAATTTGAAGAGCCACACTTGATTCTTCTTTACCTTCACTATGTTAAGACAATTTAAGTACATATAGGTTATAGTTTTAATGTTATAGTTAACGTGTTAGGTATTAAAGTTTATGTATTGTAACATTTTAGGAGTTACAATGTGTTTATGATGAGAGTGTACTAGGGGTCATAATTTTTAGAATTCATTGTGTTAAAAATCATATTGCACTACGGTTTACTTAATAATAGAGTTATTCCCTTAAGGCTTATAAGGTAATAAATGTCATTTTTTCTTAATGGTAATAGTGGTTAGAAGTTGCATTTTGGAAGGGTTTGAGTTTCTCCAAGAGTGATCAAAGTATATTATGGTTTATATGGGATATGGGACATATAAGTATTTTGACTTTCATAATGGTTTTTGGTTAAGACACATGTTGTATTTGATATTATAGTGACCATAGTGGTGAAAGTTTCCATTAAGAAAGGGAAACAATTAGTGGGGCTAATATATAGTGCAATATATAGGAATATCTAATAATAAATTCATTATAAGTATTTTTATTCTTTATAAAAGTATTTTTTTTGTTGTATTTGCGTTTTTCAATTTATATCTTACAACGTTTCCTTTGCAACATCTAGTGCAAATGCTAATTTAAATTCCATATATAGAAAAAGTATTATGTATCACACTAAATCCATATATGTGGACATACATTATATTATTTATTTGTATGCCCAATATTTGTTAGCTAATAATATCGTTATATCATTTATATTTATGTGGTATATATTTTTATCCTTGATTGAATAAGTGGTATATATATTTATGTGGTACACATTCTTATTCTTGAATAGGTGACGTTATGGTTGTAATCCCTAATGGTTAAGTATGAGTATTATTCCTTCATTTATATCGAATACAAAATATAGCAAATATCGTAAAGTGAAATAATTTAAATTACATATATATAAAGTATTATGTATTTCACTAAAATACATGTGTGGGGTTACATTATATATAGAATATATGGTGAAGCAATTCATACCTTTGGGTTGAGCCGGTTAAAAACATTGCATAATATATTATGTATAAGCAATGAGGTTTGGCTTTGTTTCATACTATGATATTATTTTCCTTCATGTTTTTTAAAATATTTTAATAATATAATAATGAAAGTGGTTTTTAAATATATTTTAATAAAAAAATATATTAGATTAATATAATTAATATTATTTAAATTTATTTAAAATATATCTATAATATATTTTGAAAAAAATATTAAATTTAAAAAGATATAAATAAAAAATAGAATACCAATTTATGTTAAATTTAAATTTTAATATTTATAAATCAAATTTCATTTAAGGATAGGATTGAATGGTAATGGAAGTTTCTAGGTGAGTGAATTTTATAATTTTATGTATTAATAGTTGTTATTGGTTGATACTTCTTTATCTATTATGAAAAAGTATTTAAATTTTTTTATTGATTTAATGTGATAGTATAATTCATTGGTGTTGCGCTATAACTAGTCTAGATCTAACTTAATTCTGGATATATCAAGCGTCGAGAGGGATTAAATCTCTCGGTGCATATCTCTTTTTTGAGTGCAAAGCATACACATTTTCTCTCCATCTCTCTCTCTTATCACTCCCTCTCTCATTCCACTTCTCACTCTCTATGTATTTCTTCTTCCCCCCTCTCTCCCCCTCTCTCATCCCCCATCTCTCTCTCTCTCTCTCTTCCCCCATCTCTCTCTCTCTCTCTCTCTTTCCCCCAATCTCTCTCTCTCTCTCCCCTTCTCTCTCTCTCTCTCTCTCTCTCTCTCTCCAATCCTCTCTCTTCCCCCATCACTCTCTTTCTCTCTCTCTCTCTCCAAGTATGTTACTATATCCCTCCCTCTCTCCTTCTTTCTCCTTATCCCCCCTTCTCTATATCTCTTCCTTCTTTGTCTCTTTATCTCACCCCTAAACATGCACTCTCTCTCTATCTCTCCTTTTTCACTCCCTCTCTCTCTCCACTTCTCACTCTCTATGTCTTTCTTCTTCCCTCCATCTCTCCCCCCTCCAACTCCATCTCTATATCCCTCCCTCTCTCCTCCTCTCTCTCATCCTTCCTCTCTCTCCATTTCTCTCCTACCTCCCTCTCTCTTCCCCTCTCTCTCTCTCTCTCTCTGCTCTACATTCCTCTCACTATCTCCCTCCCTCTTTCCTTCTCTCTCCCCCCTCCATTTTTGTGTCTCCCTCTCCATATCTAACCCTTCTCTACCTCTCTCACTCCTGTCCCTCTATCTCTCTTCATTCCTCCTCTCCTCTCTCCTTCAGTTAAATGTTAAAAATGTTAAACATTATGTTTACATTTACATTTATGTTTATGTTTACGTTTACATTTATGTTTATGTTTACGTGAGATCTATCGCCATACTGGGTTGTGTTAAATAATAATTTATCATATGTAATATATAAAATGAAAATTTCTTTAATATTATTTTTATTTTGATAAAATAATTTTGATCGATAATAAATATAGTAAAGGATCAAATAAACTTAATATAAAAATAGAGTATTAATTATTAAATCAATGTCAGAAGGAAATAACTAAAAATGATTATAGAGATGTTAACAACGCACAAGATTTATCCTAGAAAACTTTAATGAGGAAAAAACATCTAACAATAAATTTATTATTATTCTTGATGTAGTTAACCTAGCTGATCCAAGTGGCTCTAGAGACACACACAAGAAAAAGAGGACTCAGGGAAGCTCAAAAATCAAAGTGTTTGGATTATGATCAAACTAGGACCAGAGCATAGATCTCGTCATCCTGATCATGGTGGTGTGAATGGTTTGTCAAAAAAGTCCATATGCGAAAGTTAGAAGCAGTCAAAGTTGGGTTGACTTTTGCTAGCTAGGCAGGCTTATGGAGGCCACAATTTGAACTTTTCCGGCGGACGAAATCCGACGAACTCCAGCCATATTTCAGGTGAATTTGTGGGCCGGTTAAAATGACTCCTTCACCTTAAATTCATAATTTTGCCAACGACATAGTGATTTAAAAAAAAATAATAATAATAATAATAAAGTTTTGGGTGGCGGGCCACCAACCCCTCCACCCCCCAGCCAACCACCAAACATAAACATAAACACATTATATTAATGGGGTGGGCACGGGCCACCTTCGATGGACTCGACCTACACCCCTAAACTCTGCCAAGAAAAAAAAGTCACATCGTTCGAGGCCGGCGGGGGTCGAACCCGCCCGAAAAACGTGGTCGGCCCCCAAGGGGGCGGCCCCATGAGTACAAAAAACAAACAATGCCCTTCAAATAAATGCACCCCCGTTACACGTTAATGCAATAAATTTATAACAAAAAATGGAGGGGCAGGATTTGATCGTCCGACCCCTCCTCAACAATCCTCCAAACTTAACCAATGGGCCAACAGTTATCTTTGGGACATCTGCCCAAAAAAAAATATCTAAACCCTCATTTTCTTAAGCGTAGGAAGCATGGAGGAACCAGGAGCAAGCAGGAATTTCAAGACAAAGGAGGCAGAATCTTGGCACGCAGTTCGAGGTAGCATTTTACAGGAGGGGAGAAATTTCAATTTGTCAGATTTTGACAAAGTTTATATGGTTTTAGCACTTCTAGACGTTGCGAATGCAATGGTGATGTCTGTGTCTCCATTAGAGTTTTGTATTTTTAGGCCATTTTCAATATGAGGGTGGAACCATGATCACTGCAAAAACAGGGAGCGAAACCATGATCCTTGCAATTTTCCTGAGGAGGTAATTTTTCTCCATGTCGGAATATAGTCAAGTTTACAGTCATTTTTCATGGTTTTCCGCAGGGATCACAATTGGGAATTCAGATTTTCCTTTGGATTTGCAGATTTCCAATCCACCCATGGAGCATAATCTTTGAGGAATCTAAAAGATTCCTTGAGCCCCAGATTCTCAACTTCTCAGAATTCAGATTTTGGACAATCAATTTTGCACTATTCGACGCCCCATATCTGATGGTGCATTCAAATTTCTCATTCTCTCATTTTATTCTTCAGCCACTTTTCTAAGTGGAATGCAGGTGTTAACATCCATGTGTGAGCAGTCATGCGATTGATACTGTGAGATCGATGGTCTGAATAGCTTCAGTAGTTTGACATCTGCTTCTTTAGATGGCCCTTGGTTGTGAGGTATATGCAGTGTTCATGTACTTTTTTTGCTATGCATTGTGCTGCACAGGTCCTTGATTGATGTTTGATGTGGGATCCTGTTTCTTACTCATTTTTATGATCTTGCTTGATCTGACGCTGAATCGCCTATGTGATGTACTTGTTGTCATGATTCATCAAGTTGTGTTTTGATATCCCTTTGTTGTATGTTGATGGGATACTCATATGTCACCATGCATGTTTTCTTTGAGATCCCTTTTATGCCATGTTGGCAGGATGCTCATCATGCATGAGTTTTGTGTCACACTGATAGGAGTCTTTTGACTGAGAGTTCCTGTAGTGGAACATCTCTTAGAGCCACTCCTGCGTGAGGGCATTTTCCTTGTATGATCGCGACATCATCTCTTGTGTACATCATCACTATTGACAGCACTTAATGTAGCGGTCTACACCATATTGACACTGGAGCCCAGAGACGTAGTCCCTCCTGGACGAACTCCGTTATCAACGTCTGATGTTTTCATGTGCTGATGATTGCCATGTTCCTATTCTTTACAACATGCATATGTATTCATTTATGTTCTTTTAAAAATGCAATTTAACACATCATGAAAGTAAAATGTCTTGGAAGGGTCCTTCGTCACACCCGGACCTGGATCAAGTGGTGTCAGAGCGGTCTTTGCGTTGATGTGAATTGCAGCATGAACAATGGAACATGCAACGACAGAGGATGAAAAGGCGATGTATGAGACCATGCTCAACATTTCCAAAAGAGTGGAAATAATGTATGAAATTCTACAAAAAGAGACAGAGGAAAAGGAGTGATTGCAGGTTCAGTCGCAAGCCACAGAAGAGGCCTTGGAAGAACTGAAGCACAACAACTAGAATCTTCAAACATAGAACGTTGAATTGAACATGCATCTACATGAAGAGAAAGAGGAGAAACATAGTCTTCTATGATAGCTACAAGCAAAGGAAAAGGCCTTGGAAAATTTGTAGCGTGACCCATGTGAGGTAAAATGTAATTCTCCAAATTCATGTATGTTTCCTGACGATGATTTCGTTGTTTTTGAAAATCATACCACAATAATTGGCTCCAAACTGTTGAAGAGAATGTGGTATGAAGGAAAAGGCTTGGGTGTTAATGGCCAAGGCATTATTAACCCCATCAAAGTAGAAGAATTATGCCGTCAGGCAGGACTTGGGTATGTTAGAAAGGAAGTTTGGGAATGCGCCAAGACAGCTAGAGAATCACCAACAACAGATGATGAGAAGCCATCAACAGTTCTTTCCAAATTGATAGAGGAGGTAAAAGATGTTGATTTCCTTTCGGTTTCATCTTCGCATAGTATGCTTTTCGTTGGAGATTTGGAGATCCCAATTACAGGGATAAACATGAGGCTCTTTACCCGGATGAACCACACGAAGGAAGAAGAACTTGGTGTTAATAACCAAGGCATAACTCAACCATTGGAGGTTGTGCAAAGACCTCAATTTGCAGGCTCGAGATACACCAAAGGAGAATTCTCAAAGGTGTCAAATTCATCTGAGACATCGTCGAAATCGTCGAGGAAAGAGAATGATGGGAACACATCCTCATCATCTCATGGAAGTTTCCATGGCAAGGAAAGAGCTGAGGCAAGCTCTCATCGCCATAATGACATCAGAGACAACAAGGAAAGGTATACCCACTCTCTACATTCGAATGTTCATTTCGATTGCAATCATGTTGTTAATAATGAGTGTAAAACATGGCATAAAAAAAAATATACCTTCTGTGGATTACATAACCATACATTTTCTAAGTGTTGGAAAAAGATGGCAGCACACAAAAGGATGAGGCGTGAAAGACCCCCTCAACAATAGGTAAAGAAACATGTTAAACAGATCTAGAGGAAGAAGATGTATTGCAGTCATTGTGACAAAAGTGGCCATCAAAGAGCCACTTGTTAGAGGCTCCATCCAAAGCAATGCCTTTACGACAAAGTGTCGGTGCATGAACCAGGTGAAACAATTATTCGACAAGAAAAGCCACCACAAGGAGGTGACCCATTCACATTGATAAGTGACAAATGGTTTCTAGACATGTTTTCCTTTCATGGTCGTGCTTTTGTAAATCATTTGTTGCATTTTAAGATGTAAAAGTAATGATGTGTTTTTCATCACTTGTCCAACAACAATAATGTTTGGTCTTATTTGGTGTTGCATGTTAAACTATGAAAGTGATGTCATGTTTCCATCACTTGTCGAAAGCAAAAATAGTGTTGGCCTTATCTTTGTAAATCATGTGTTGCAGTGATGATGTGTTTTCCATCACTTGTTGAAGAAACAATGATAGGTTGGCCTTGTTGTCATAGCTGGGGTCTTGCATCCATATTGATGTAAATTTTACCACCGAGTATGTGTTATAAACTCGTGGCAAGTGTGGGTCGTTTGGGTCATTAGTTGGTCATGAACGTCAAGCATGTAATTTGAAAAACAATTTACTATAGGTTACAGAGGTTGCACGTGTCGGCTCATCACTTAAGGCTTCGAAGAACAAATGTGAAGGAGATGAAAGCGAGAACTTTCAAGATGCTTGTGATGCAGACAAGGTACAGTGAAGTTGCAGATTACTTTTCATGCTTTTGGAGGACCAAAATCTCCTCAGTGGGGAGGATTGATCCAGGTGGCTTCAAAGACACACAAGACAAAGAGGACTTAGGGAAGATCAAAAATCAAAGTGTTTGGATTATGCTCAAACTAGGACCAGAGCATAGATCTCGTCATCCTAATTGCGAGGGTGCAAACGGTTCGTCAAACTGAGTCCATATGCGAATGTTAGAAGCAGTCAAAGTTGGGTTAAATTTTGCTAATTAGGTAGGCTTAAGGAGGCCACAATTTGAACTTTTCCGCTGGATAGAATCTGGGCAACTCCGGCCAGATTCTAGGTGAATTTGTGGGTCGGTTAAAATGACTCCTTCGCCTTAAATTTGGAATTTTGCCAATGACATAGTCATTTAAAAAAATAATAAAAAATAATAATAAAGTTTTGGGTGGTGGGCCACCAACCCTGCCACCCCCCAACCAACCACGAAACATAAACATAAACAAAGTATATTAACGGGGTGGGCACGAACCACCTTTGGTGGACCTGTCCCACACCCCTAAACTCCGCCATAAAAAAAAAGTCACATCATTCGAGGCCGGAAGGGGTTGAACCCACTCAGCCCACGTGACCAGCCCCCAAGCGGGCAGCCCGATGAGTACAACAAAAAAACAATGCCCCTCAAATAAATGTGTCCCCGTTACACATTAATGCAACATTTTTATAATAAAAAATGGAGGGGCAGGATTTGATCCCCCGACCCCTCCTCAACAATCCTCCAAACTTAACCAATGCACCAACGGTCATCTTTGGGACATCCTCTCGGAAAAAAATATTTAAACCCTCATTTTCTCAAGCGCAGGTAGCATGGAGGAACCAGAAGCAGGTACAAATTTCGAGACAGAGGAGGCAGAATCTTGGCACACAGTTCGAGGCAACATTTTGCAGGAGGGGTGAAATTTCACTTTGTCAGATTTTGACAAATTTTATATGGTTTCAGCACTTCTCGAAGCCATGAACGCAATGGAACTATCCATGTCTCCATCAAAGTTCTGCATTTTTGGCCATTTTCAGTGTGAGGGTGGAACCATGATTGCTGCAAAAACAGGGAGCAGAACCATGATCCTTGCATTTTTCTTGAGGAGGTAATTTTTCTTCGTGTCGGAATATAGTTAAGTTTACAATCGTTTTTCATGGTTTTCTGCAGGGGTCACAATGGAGAAGTCATATTCACCTTTGGAGTTGTAGATTTCCAGTCCACCCATGGAGCATAAAATTTAAGGAATCTAGGGGGGATCTAAAAGATTCCTTGAACCCCAGATTCTCAACTTCTCATAATTTAGATTTTGGATAGTTGTTTTACACTATTCGACACCACAAATATGATGGTGCATTCAGATTTCTCATTCTCTAATTCTATTCTTCAACCACTTTTCTAAGTGGAATGTAGGTGTCAACATCCATGTGCGAGCAGTCATGCGATTGATGCTGTGAGATCAATGGTCTGAACAACTTCAGCAGTTTGAAATCCACTTCTTCAGATGGCCCTTGGTTGTGAGGTATATGCATTGTTCATGTACTTCTTTTGCTATTCATTTTTCTGCACAGGTCCTTGATTGATGTTTGATGTGGGATCCTGTTTCTTACTCATTTTTATGATTCTTGCTTGATGTGACACCGAATCACCTATGTGATGTACTTGTTGTCATCATTCATCATGTTGTGTTTTGAGATCCCTTTGTTGTATGTTGATGGGATACTCATGTGTCACCAAGTATGTTTTCTTTGAGATCCCTTTTATGCCATGTTGGCGGGATGCTCATCATGCATGAGTTTTGTGTCATATTGATAGAGTCTTTTGACTGAGAGTTCCTGTAGTGGAACATCTCTTAGAGCCACTCCTACGTGAGGGAATTTTCCTTGTATGATTGTGACATCATCTCTTGTGTACATCATCACTATTGACAACATTTAATGCAGCGGCCTACACCATCTTGACACCAGGGCCCGGAGACGTAGTCCCTCCTGGACGAACTCCGTTATCAATGTCTGATGTTTTCATGTGTTTATGATTGCCATGTTCCTATTCTTTACAACATGCAGATGTATTCATTTATGTTCTTTTAAAAATGCAATTTAACACATCATGAAAGTAAAAGGTCTTGGAAGGGTCCTTCGTCACACTCGGACCTAGATCACTAGCCAACATCTTGTCTTGGCCAAGTGAGCCTTTCATTCAACTCTAGCACATTATAATAGATCTACTACCACAAGCTACCAACACTAGCTGAGTGAAACCACCACTATTAAACTAACAACCTTGTCTTTTTCATGGGTTAATTTTAAGTAATAATCCCCTTTTAAGCTCTACTAAGGAAATTCTTGGGATTCAATCTAGAAAACCCTCATGCTTTCCAGTCTCCTCTATCACTTAGGCCTACATTTAAATATTACTAAGGAGGGTACGCATGCCTAAATAGGTCATAGAGTTGTATGGACATATACATGTAGTTTACAAATTTCATCTCCAAGGTAACATTTTTTCTTTTTTTTGGTTGTTGTTGTCTCCACAGTTCTGTCGCCTCCTTCACATAGTAATCACATAGGGTGCTCTCCTCATGTTACTTCATCATAACGTACATCTGAGTCTAGTTTCCATAACATTATAGTAATCACACAAGGTGCTCTCCTCATGTTACTTTATCATAACGTATATCCGAATCTAGTTTCCATAACATTGGCTTTGGTCTTTTCCTCTGCATATTCCTATTGAACCAATTATCTCTTGTCATCTCTAAGAAGGTCATCCATGCACTACTCTCAACCCCTTTGTGGCTTGACCAAACAATACAATTCTATTTTTGATACCATTTGTTAGTAGTTAAATTCATGTAGGAAGAAAATAGTAAAATTCAATTACACAAATAGAAACAACACATTATTTACCTTGGAAAGCCCCAATCAAGGAAAGATCATCTAATAATAAACTTGTCATTATTGTTGACTTAAATGTAGACAAGCCATCTTAATGAGCATTCTACTCAAATTTGGCACATTACAATAGAGAATTTCAAAGTGTCATGATGTCTTTAACTACATATAATATCAGAATGTTAATACCATAAGACACTAATACCACATGCTTCAAACTGTCCTTGTTAACCTAAAAACCATTACTCTTTCACCAAGTCAAATTTACTTACATAGAGTAAAATAATAAAAGTTACCAACAATGCACCATATTTATTTGGAAATCCAAGCAATAGTAAAAAACACTTTTATTTATTAACAAAGTCAAATATATCATATTTAAAACAACAATATATGAGCCTTCTCATGCACTCATCTTCACCCATTTACTTCTCACAGGTTCACTTTTTTCTTGTTGAAAATGAGGACTCCTAGCATATTTATAAATTTTATTTCATGTAATATCATGGGCCAATATCATGAATCATGAATACCATGTGCTCAAAACCATGATTGAGCCTTCTCATGCACTCATCTTCACCCATTCACTTCTCACAAGTTCACTTTTTTCTTGTTACAAATGAGGACTCCTAGTATATTTATAAACTTTATTTCATGTAATATCATGGGCCAATACCATGGATGATGAATACCATGTGCCCAAAAGGATGACTCATTTGACTCTTTCTCTAACATTTTAGAAGGTTAAAGAATTCTAGAAAACAATTTTTTTTTTTTTTTTTTTTTTGTAGCAAAGGAATCGACAATTGGGATAGCCTCACAACTCACGTAACATGGGGTCGATTCTGGCTGCCACCACTATAACCTATGGGCTTCGTGTCTTTCCCACTATAACGCGTCACCAATGTAAGTCCGGGGGATTTGAACTCGTGACCTTCAATACGGAGTTCGCTTACTACAAACTTCACTTCCATGTGATTACCAACTCGCCTACCCCCGTGGGGCTAGAATTCTAGAAAACATTAAATCTATTTTTTTGATTTGATTTGGTCTCACATATAACAATATTTGATCAATTGAAACTAAAAAGAAGTCTCAATGAATATTTGGATATTGTTTCTATCTCCTTGCCATTAATCATCTCCCAAAATGCCTTTCATAACATTTGCATTAGTGTATTCAAGGTTCTACAAAACTCCCACTTATTCATTGGAAAAAAATCGATGGATTATTGAATATGTATTTTCTCCAACTCTAATAGCTCATCATATAGAACATGATTAATCCAATGATATCTAAAATCAATGCCTGTCATAAAATAATATGTTATATTTTTCACTAAATGAGTAGTTCTCTAATCGTCACAATGCAACACATATTTTTGTGGTTATATTCTCAACTTCCTCAAGAATTTTCACATTCATAACATCTATTTCTAAGATCTCATTGAAGTTATGTGTTTAGCCCCTATTACAGAGAGGGATACTACTTTTGTTTGTATAGGAACCAAGGCATTGTTGTACCTAATGAAAGTATATAAATAACGAGTGGTAGACTTTCTAGTCTTTGCATCCCCAACCATAATTGCATATATATAACCTTCAAGCACATCATTATTACTACCAAAAAATAGATAATAATGACTAGTACCCTAGAGAAACAATAAAATATACTTTACATCTTGCGAATATTGTTTTCTGAATTTGTAAGGAACCCGCTTACTACTCCCACTACCTGTGCATTATCTGGTTGGGGACATACCATGGTATACATCAAGCTATCAACAACTAGTCTAAGAATCCTTATGCTGAACATTTTTAACACTTTCTCAATATGCTTTTTTGTGATAGCCATACCTTTTTGTTCTTTCTATCATTCATCACCCCTGTGTTCAATACATGTTGTGCTAGACCTAAATACTTTTTCAACCTGTTGATCATTTTTATACCATTTCAAACGATTAGCATGTTTGCATCTACAAGTAACAATAGCATGGCATTTGTGTATGCCTTCTTCAGTAGTCTAGGGGCCCTTCTTTAATCGCATTTTCTCACATCATGGAGTTCTACACATTTTAGACTTGTCAATGGAGCACACAGATATTCCAGAAACATAACTCGTTGTAATTTGATGATCCCAAGAATAATAGAAAAAATAATCTCCAATGTAAGAGGTAGATGTATTTATCGATCTTAAATGTCCTTGAGAGATAGGAAGAGAAGCAGGTACCAACGATATTAAATGGTGTTTATTATAGCACATATCTTCAGTACATCAAGAAGAAATTTCATTGGCACAGAGTTGTAGTACATCAACACCTAAATTACAAGTTAAAAAAGGATTGGATCTGGTTAAGGTTTTGCATGATCCCAAGATTCACGATTCATAGAACCTTATCGACCTTTCCTATCAGTATGCAGGTATTATCTCATATATTTGTGTAGGGAAATGTGTAAAGATATGTATGTGTATGATTGGGTTCTAAGTAGTTATTTAAAAAAAAGTTAGAGATATGTGAAAAGTGAAAGGCAAAATGGGGAAGGGGCTTTTTTTTTTTTTAATTTGGATTTGTTTACTCCATTCACTTGGTTTGAATCAATTTTAGTGTTTTCATATTATGTTTCTCTTTGACATGGCTACGTACAAAATGTTACCTAGCGAAGGAAAAAACAAATTCTTAAAAGAATTTGTACTTATTTTGTAATACCAATCACATGCTATATCATACAATGATATGTGGTTTAACAGTAAATTTAGCTGGTGAAACCATCTCGGGGTTCAAATCCCATTGATTGTATGGCTTATTATGATATTGGCTCAAGGAGTAGACTCCTCTTATCTGAGAGTCTTGGCTCTTACTAAATCATAAGCGTCTAGTGTATATTGGATATACTCTTGGTGTTATAGTGGTAGCCACCAAGTTTGATCCTAACTAAAATCTCTATGTGTTATAGTGATAACCACCAGATTTGATCATAACTAAAATAATCACAAGTTGTACCATCATTCCATATTTTCTAGACCTTGAACTTGTGGCTATTGTCATCGTGTTAGTTTTTGCGAAATTTGTTATATGGGTTTTTAATGTAGCCAATAATGTTATTGAATTCGTTTATCTGAGAAATTGTTGATAAATACCAACGTAATTGAAATTAAGGGAAATGAAATAGGAAAATCTTATGCTGTTTTCTATAAGGGTCATTTAGAGATCATTAGATTTAAATGAATCATGAAAGTGATACAAAGATAAAGATCATAGATCATTAGATTTAAATAAATTATAAGGGTGATACAAAAATCATTGGATTTTGAATAAATTAAAATCAAATAATATTTATACTCCCCACCATAACCAAATCCAAACCTATATTTTGTTAATGGATGTTATAGAAGCCATTTGATAACCTCCATACTACCCCATAACATTAAATACTAAATAACAAAGGTAGACATTGACCACTATGAAACAATATAACGTTGGATTTATGTAGTGAAGTACTACACATGCATATTCTTGGAGAGATGGTGCAATAGTTGTGCCCCGTATTCCTTGGGTAATAGTATCATTACATTATTAAAAGAATAGTATGATTATAATTATTTATGTTTATATGTTTATGCCCAATACTTCTTTTTGGTTAATAATATTATTATATGATTTATATGTGTGAGGTAATATTATTATTACATCATTTATATTTATGTGTATAAAGTTTTATCTTCAAATAGTTGGTATTAATATTTATGTGGTAAACATCCTTACTTTTGAATAGGTGATGTTATAGTTGTAATTTCTAGTTATTGGGTATAATATTATTCCATTATCTATATTCAATACAAAATATAGCAAATATCGTAAAGTGAAATAATTTAAATTCCATATATAGAGAAAGTATTATGTATTGCACTAAATCTATATGTGTGGGGTTACATTATATATAGAATATATGGCGAAGTACTTCCTATCCTTTGTTGGGTGGGTTATAAAAATTCATTATATTATGTATATGTAATGTGTTTTTTATTATCTATATATAAAGGTTGGGCTTTGTTTAATAGCATGATAATTCTTTAATGTTTTTAAAATATTTTCTAAATATAATAACGAAAAAGAAGAATATTTAATGTATTTAATTAAGAAATATTTAAATTAAGATTAAAGATGGATAAAATTAAAATATTAAAAAATATATAAATTATAATAAGAAATATTAAAGGAAGTAAATTGTAAATTCCATATAAAAAGATATTATGTATTGCCTAAATCCATGTGTGGAGTTACATTAAGTTGCATATAGAATATATGGTGAAGTCCTTCCTATCAACAAATATCTCGTGTTGATGGCTTTAAATAACATGCTTAATTATGTATATAAATGTTTTTTATTATATTATATATATAAAGGTTGGGCTTCTTTGATAGTAATGATAAATCTTTAATGTTTTTTAAAATATTGTCAATAAATATGATAGAAAATATTTAAAATAATTTATAAAAATATTTTAAATAGATTAATAAATATAAAATTATAATGATTAAAAATAATTAAATTATATTT
>APFE031098032.1:454040-465140 GCA_000404065.3 Pinus taeda
TTAAATTTTATATTATATGAATAAAAAATATAAATATTAATTTTAAATATTTTAATATTAATATTATAAAATTAAATTATATTTAAGGATAATATTGAATGTTATACATATTTTAGATCATTTAATTTTGTAATATGATGCATTAATAGTTGTTATGAGTTGAAGTATTTAAAATCCCAAAATAATTTAATGTGATAGTATAATTTATTGAGTTGTGTTATAATAATAATGTGTAGTTAAATTTTGTAATATGATGCATTAATAATTGTTATGAGTTGAAGTATTTAAAATTCCAAAATAATTTAATGTGATAGTATAATTCATTGAGTTGTGTTATAATAATAATGTGTAGTTAAATAACCATTTTTGATATGTAATATATAAATGAATATTTATTTAAAAGTATTTTTATTTTAATAAAATAGTTTTGATCTTTAATTTTAGTTGGATGATCTAACTAATATTTGCTAATAATAAATATAGTAACGGATAAAATAAACTTAATTTTAAAATAGAGTATTTATTATTAAATCAATGTGAGAAAAAAATAATTAAAGATAATTATATAGATGTTAACATCACACATGATTTATTCTAGAAAATATTAATAAGGAAAAAACATTTATCAATAAATTTATTATTATTCTTGATGTAATCAATCTAGCCAACATTGTGTCTTGGCCAAGTGAGTTTTTCATTCAACTCTAGTACATTACAATAGATCTACTACCACAAGCTACAACCACTAGGTGTGTGAAACAAACATTGTTAAACTAACAACCTTGTCTTTTTCATGGGTTAAGCTTACTTAACAACCCCCTTTTTAAGCTCTACTAAAGAAACTCTTGGGATTCAATCTAGAAAACCCTCATGCTTTCTAGACTCCCCTATCACATAGGCCCATTTACATGTAGTTTACAAATTTCATCTCCAAAGTAATGTCTCCTTTTTTTTTTTTTGGTTATTGTTGTCTCTAGTTATGTCTAGTCCTTCACATAGTAATCACACAAGGTGCTCTCCTCATGTTACTTCATCATAACCTACGTCCTAATCTAGTTTCCATCAAAACTGCCCTCAACACAAGGTGCTCTCCTCATGTTACTTCATCATAACCTATACATCCTAATCTAGTTTCCATCAAAATTGGCCTCAACATTTGCTTTTGTCTTTTCCTCTGCATCTTCCTATTGAACCAATTATCTCCTGTCATCTATAGGATGTTCATTCATGCATTACTCTCAACCCCTTTGTGGCTTGACTAAAGAAAACAATTCTTTCTTTGATACCACTTGTTAATAGTTAAATTGATGTAAGAAGAAAATAGTAAAATTCAAACACATTATTTACCTTGGAAAGACCCAATCAAGGAAAAAACATCTAACAATATATTTGTCATTATTCTTGACTTAAATGTAGACAATCCATCCAAGTGAGCATTCTACTCAACTTTGAGACATTACAATAGAGAATCTCAAAGTATTATGATGTCTTTAACTGCATATAATATCACAATCTTAACACCACAAGAAACTAATACCAATGTTTCAAACTGTCACTCTTAACCTAACAACCATGACTCTTTCACTAAGTCAAGTTTACCCAACATAGAGTAAAATGATAAAAGTTACCAACAGTATGCCATATTTATTTGGAAAACCAAGCAATGAGAAAAAACACTTTTATTTATTAACAAAGTCAAATACATAAGATTTGGAACAACTATGCATGAGCCTTCTCATGCACTCATCTTCACTCACTCACTTCTCACAAGTTCACTTTTGTCTTGTTAGAAATGAGGACTTCTATCATATTTATAAATTTTATTTCATGTAATCATAGGACAATATCATGGATCATGAATACCATGTGCCCAAAACCATGATTGAGCCTTATCATGCACTCATCTTCATCCATTATGATGCAAGTCAAATAACATTTAACTATAAGGTCTTCCAAAAATTACGTAAAACTGAATTGAAACTCACACCAAGCATATGCACATAAAAATACTCAACAAATGATTAATTAATCAAGAAAATATTTACATGAGAAATCATGGCCCAATGGTTGGCCTCTCATTCCTCACACTCACTCACAAACTTCTACTTCTTACATGCCTCATGGCTTGCCTCAATTAATACAAATCGATAAAAACCTAAGGTAGGTTCTAGATCCCTAAATTAACTCCCAAAATATCTCTTTTAATCTCTGAAATCTCTCATCCAATCCCTTATCCCTAGATAAGAGCTAACTAATCCATAATATTCTCAAACCTTCCACAATACTCTCGAATCTTCTCTTATTTACAAGAATTATCAATATCTCCTAAAAACTATAGAAAAATACAATAATTAATTAAATCCTCACTTTATAAACTAACTTCTCTAGTAAATGATTGACTCAGGTTAGATGCACTTGCATCAGACTCCCCAGATAAACGAAAATCATTGTCTCCCAACCATTAGTCTTCATAAGATGATAAAAATCCTCCTGGATCATAAACTTTAGTTTATTGCTGATCATGTACTCTGTTATGTTGTTAATGTTTTGTGGCTGTCCTTTCTTGTCTTCCAAGATTCCAAACTTTATGTTGAAATTCTCCCTCTTTGTTAATGTATAATGGTTCAGTAATTAGTAATCTATGGTCATCTTTTCTTTTTTCTTTCTTCAATGAATATTTCGTGAGATTCGTTTAACATTAGCTTCTTCATATCTTCAATTTCGATATCTAACTTGTCTTTTGGCTGCATATTATTGTTTGTTTGTTGAACTTTATCGTCGATCTCTACGCTTTTGTTGCACCAAATTTGTTGATTTGAAGGCTTGTCATCATATTTTCGCTTCGGATTGTCCAACCATTCTTCTAGGAATTTTAGTTCTCCAACAATATCTCTCATGTTGACATTTGACTCATTTATTTGATGATCACTTTCCATATCAACAACTTCTATTATTTTTCCACCTTCAACATCTTTAGCAACATATCCTGCATCCACACACCATTTTTTAGAATTAAAAACGTAAGGCTTGACACATGAATCTGTCTTCGGGTCTTCATGATGGTCTTTTGAAAAATTTGTAGTGTTGTCTATGGGAATCAAAACCACACTCAAATCATCATCCTTGTCACCAAGCAATGATCCTTGCTCTAGTTCACAAATATATATGTTTCTCTGGAGTTTCTCTGTTTCCAATTTTTTTAGTTTATGCTTATGTCCTCTTTCCATCAACTGTTTAATTGACCATTTAACTGTTTTCTTTATTACCCATATGTGTCTTTGTATTTGTAACAACTCAATTAGTACGTCAAGTTGTGACTTTAATTGAGTAATCTCTTCATCTTCATCAACAATGTTAACTGCTATGGCATTATCATGGGCTTTCTTTGGAATCTACATCTTAATTTTCTTCTCCTTTTATGAACTTTACCTTGTTCACTGTAACTTTCAATTGAAATAATTTACCACATTATATCCTTTGGACTTGGTCAATGGTTCTGTTAGAGCCTAGATTTACCTCAGGCTGAAAATGTAAGCTTCTAGGTCCACATCAAACCATGCTCAACCTCGTAGCTAGCCCTACGAGGATAGGAGAGGGCTCTCTCCGGGTCAATCTCAGCAAAAGATAAACGATGAGGCTTGAGATGACTGATTTTACAACTAATCTTAGGCTAGGTATGAAGTGCAAGGATTTGATTTGATTTTTGGGGGGTTTTGTTGGAATCAAGGGAAAGGCAAATTTGGGTCCGGGGATGAGGCCAAATTTTTGCAGAGTTATGGTTGGGGCAAGGTAGGTAGTAGTTTTGATGCTTTAGATTAAATGAATGGATATAAAGGACTGTTGAGGAGCTGAAGAGGGCAAGAGGCTATCAAGAATCCTCTTCAAACTGAAGAAAACATTGAGAATTAAACAAAACTAAAAGGCAGAGCACAACAAACTCATGAATTCTACCTTTGTCACTCAATTTGTTTAATTTCAGAAGCAAAGAGAAGGGAATTGGCATACATAAAACATCAATGAACTTACAATTACATGAATAAAAACACCATCAAATCACAAAGCCACAAGGATCCCAACAAGTGTTGCAAAACCCTAGTCTTTCCTTTGCCAAAAATAAAGAAATCAAATGTACAATGGAGTGCCAAGCAATCCCAAGTGTCCAACCCTGAAAAATGACTCAGAAAATACATGATATAGACCATCCTAACCCATTCCCATGCCTCTAGGGGTCGAGCTCATCGTTCTAGGAGTTGTTTGAACCAATTCTAATTAAGGAACTGAAATCTAGGGAATCAAACAACTTGCCTCTATATGCTAGGAAACTGATTCATTCATTTAATTTTCACCTTTTAGTGAATGAATCCTCTAGAAAAAGTAAAATGTGTCAAAATTACATCATGGTAATGAAATTACATCATGGTAGATCAATAGTTACACCAAAAAGTAAAACTAGTCAAAACTGGGTGAATTTATGAGTTGAAGAGTGAAAATGAGGCCAAATTTATCTATGCGCCATGCCCAAATTCTCTATGCGTCATGCCACGTTGGAGTTGATTTTGAGGCACTTCCCGAAGTCACAATTTATCTCATGATAGCTCGTTGGAAAGCCTTGTTTGTCTACTTTCCAACCCAAGTGGAATTTCTAGATTTGGTGTCCATTTTCCTCTCCAAATATCCAATCTCCCAAGACTGCTTCCTGTGTGTGGAAAAAGTGGCAGAAAGGTCATTTTTGAGTGTTTTTTGACCTTTTGAGGGCTCAAAACCTGCCCAAATTTCTTGGCCATAGGTACGCAAGAATAATTTATCATGAAAAATCTAGAAATACAAATTTTTTGTGATTTGGAGCCCTCTAGCAAAAGCGAGCGCCACGTGGCGCGGCGCATAGGGAGGAAAACTCTGTTTTTTGTGCCAAAAAATTTCCAAAATGCAAAACTTGCTCCAAATTTCTTGAAATTTGCGCTGGACCTTATTCATCAAGAGTTATGATGGGCCAAGGATGCTTCGTCAAATATCCAAAGCCTATCATGCCTTTTGCGTCGTTTTATTTCCCTCCTTAGTCTTGCCTTTAGGATTTTGATCCTCGCTTTGCAAACATGAGTTTGCGCCCAATAATGATTTTTCATGTGCCTGAGCATGTCCTTATCCTTGTTTTCCTTCGCCAACATATTCTCAAGATGAATGTTGATCCGTATGAGGTGAAAACAAAAATTTGGTGTATTTTCCTTCAATTGCCAAATGTGTGCTAAGTAGGAAGGGAGTGTGGGAAAAAGGGAAGTGGGTAAAGTGGACTACCAAGTGAAATTAAGATACAATAATAGTCACTTGACTGTGTTTTAGGAATGTGGGGTTTGGGGATTTATAAATTTAGGAGCTTTTTTCAAATGACATGGGAGAGTGATGATGATGGGGACTTGTAGGGTTCAGGGATAGGGATAGGGATAAATGGGAATGAGTGACTTGGGATTATAAGGGAAAGGGGATTATGAAACTAGGGAATGATGAAGTGGGAGGATACTTGGTAGTAAAATGACCAACACAAAACCCTAGCAACAATATCCTTTGAAAACTTTAAAGGGATAGGGTTTTCTCTACTTAATACACTTCACCATTCATCAAACGCTATCAGCTGTTCATCAAACTTGGATGAAAAGCCATGAGAGCAGTTCAACCTACTTGTATCGATGGCAATGCATATGATTTGGGTGATGTTGGACCGAATTTGGCAATTTTCAGGCTTCCTACCTGTGTGCACCATGCAACTCACCCAATGTGCCACGCCTCACCAATGTGCCACGCCTTTGTTATTTTACACTGGAAATCAGAGCACAATGCGCCGTGCCAGTTATGTGCGTCGCGCCACCTGCCCAGTGCATAGCGCGTTTTCCAGAAGACTTATGGAGGCCTTCCTGATGTCCAAATTGGGCGAGGGATAGCTCGTTGGAAAGGTATTTGAGTATAATTTCCAAACCAACTAGAAGTTTTCAATTTGTTGTTCATTTTCCCTATCAAAAATCAAATCTCCCAAGACTGGTCAAAATGTGCCAAATGAGGCTGCCTCAAGGCAGAGTGCTATTGCAGTCAACTTTTGAAAGTGTTCCTCAACTCCCAATTGAGCTCATGATAACTCATTGGAAATAGATTTGTGAATAGTTATCATTTGAGGCAAGTCATTTGGCCAACTGGATTTTTCCAAGGTCACTTCAGAGGTGCATCAATTCTGCTGAGGCAATTGTATTTTTGACATTTCTCTAAAACCATGACACTTGTGTAAAGAGTGAAGGAGGTTTTTCTTCCTTGGCCTATTGTGGACAAAAACTGCTCTTTGTTTTCTGAAATTCATATTTTATTCCTAAGAAACATCATTTGAGTGAAACCTACCCTGATGTGTGGAACAATGGATTTGTCAAAATGAAGCGAAATGAAGGGGATAAGGGGCTCCTAAATTCTTGAGAAAATTTTGGGAACTAGGGAGGGATGCTAGGAAGTAGGGGAAAGTGGAATGTCAAAGATTGAGTGAGCGGAAGGGGTCCAAAAGTGCAAAACACAGGCCTAGCCTTGAAAATTGTCAAGTTGTAGCAAGAAACTAGGGTTTGTGCGAAAATGAGGAATTTGGGGGATCTCAGTGATGGGAAGTGTTTAATAAGGTACATTAAGGATAGGGGAAGGTGTATGAACATCAGGATACAATTTTTGCCAATGATTTGACCATCCAAGAGAAATTAGCTTCAAAACTCTAGGAGAGGGAAATGAACCTTGCCTAGGTGCAACTGAAGCATGAACAAGGTGTAAAATGACCCAGTGGAACTTGACATGATGATCAAAACCTATGAATGATGGTAGACTCGGCTGAATGGTGACATGGACCAACATTTGGACAACTTTGAAAGGAGTGAAAAAAAACCCTAGACCTAATAGCTAGTGAACAAATTTTACTTGAAGATGCTTTGAAATGACAAAATTTGACCTTGACACCTTAAAATCACTTTGTAAGAGCATGTTTGATCACTGGAGGAAGGCTGCAAAGACTGACACTAACATTGGCTCCAATGGGGATGGTAGCTCCTTGGAGGTGCCAAGAACTACATATCTCTGGGAAAGCAGGCAATGCCTTCGTCCATTTGGCAATGGAGTCAAAAACTCAAGCTGAAATGTATGACTCAAAACTGACGACTTGACAACACAACTTGACTCTCACTCAACTAAAAACTGACTCGATACTTAAACACAACCGACAAACTAGAAATGATGCTCAATATGAAGCTTATTCAATACAACCTACTCTAATTACTCTTTTCACCACCTGATCAAGTGAAATGGAATAGCCAATGCAACCAAGTAAGCATCCAGACAAGTATTTGATTTCTTCCCAAATGCTTTCTTATGCGTAGGAAAAGAGAAGAATCGAAAGCAACTCCCATGGAAACTTGGAATCAAGTTGACTGCTGGGAAACTTGCAAGGCATGAATTGACTGGGTGACTTCAAGAATACTACGAAAGGATCTTCATAAACATAGCTTTTGATTTCCATTAACACATTACTGCTCTGTTCTAGGTAATCTTCATAGCTAGATATTAAGATTTTTCTCACATCTGTGCTACCTTTCTTTAGGGACAGCAGTAGGTTGTCAAAAGGATCCTGAATTTTGTGGATAACCAAACTCTGTTGCTGATTCCAAATAGAACAAAAATATCCTTTATCAATCTCCTCATATGACTACAAACTTTGATCTGAGCTTTGTAATGAAAAATTTGTTAAACAAGACAATGAAGGCGACTTTTGAATAAGATTATTATCAATATTCTTATCTGGCACATGGTTAGCCAATGGAGAAGAAATTTTACAGCAAACATCATCCAACACATGAGCAATAGGATCATCAAAAACTTGAAAAGACTGTTGCAATGCGTCCATTGAAAGTGTATAACATCCTACTGGCTGTTCATCTTTTTCTTTAGAGATAGTATGAAGATTTTGCCTTATAAACTGAAGTGCTTCGAAACAAAAGGGTACAGAATCCTCTTGCATCATTAAATCATGTATTTCGGCTTCCACGCCTTCATCCACAATCTAACCTTCAATTGCGTTTGGTGGCTGCATCTGGTGTTAGGGAGGGTTTTGTTTCCAAAATCATTCCATCAGTCATTCCAGGGGAAGATTTATCATTAACAACTTGCTTAAGAATTTCACCATCTATCTCATCCTCAACATTAAAACTGAGAAATTGTTGACTTCCTACAAGCTGTTCATTTGAAGATTTACTATGCAATTTACCCTTCAAAAACTAAAATGATTCAAAACAAAATGGTACGGAGTCATCTTGTATCATTTGACCATATGTTCCAGTTTCCATGTCCTCATCTGCAACTTGACAATCAATGGCATTCGGGGACTGCAAAGCTGAATATGAGAAGTCTGGGACAAGGTTTTCATTGCCCTCAAGATGGTCCAAATGAAGACTTGCCGACAATTTATTTCTCATTGCATGAAAGTTGTCTCTAATGAATTGAAACGAATCAAAACAAAAAGGCAAAGATCCTTCACTTACTTCAAAATTTGTTGTACTTTCCTCGTCATTGTCATAGCTGATATGCATCGTTTGATCACTGTACTCGAGCTGCTAAAAATGAACTTCCTCCTCCTACAAACTAGCTATTGATTTGTCTACAATATTAGCTTCTGCTTGGAGGACATAATCATCATCATATTGATCAAACTGAGGCAAATCATCAATATAAAACACATCATCAAGCATACATGTCATATCAACAGATCTCTCTTCTCCAAGATGATATATAAAACAATCATTAGAATATCTATGACAACAGGGATCAGAAAGAAGATGTTTTGGATCAGCAAATTGTTCTTCTTCAATCAACGAGCAATGGGTTTGAACATCATAATCATTCCTTGCGGCGATATTTTGCATCATTTCTTCCACTGCACTTGCCAAAATGTCAAGCTTTACCTCTAGAGACGTTGATTCCTCCGGATCTATGTTTTTCATCTCTTCTTCCTTCAACTTTGCCCTTCGGATCAGCAAATGAGCCTCTACATTTACTGCATTGTTCTGCATCTCTTCAAGTGTTGCAAGATTCCTTTCTCTCAGCTAAAACTCCATTTCCTCATCAAAGGCACCGGGGTAGTGCGAGAGAACGGATTTAGGAGGAGGCCTTATATGAACTGGCATCGAATAATAAAATTGGTTAAATCTGGCAGAAAACTGTTGTACTGTCTCCCGTGGCATTCTTTTTAGTTGATTATACTCTTCTATAATCAAGAAAAGGTTTTGTCAGATCACCCACCTGTCGAGGAAAGCTTTAACAAACTGCTGGAAATCTGAGATGCTCGCATCAGGTAGGGCTTTGAACCAACTCTTCACTTTGCCTTGCAAAGAAAGAAAAAAAAGCCTAATACTAACATCTTCGTCATCAACCTCAAAAAGCTATAGAAAAGTCTCAACATTAAGCACATGCTGCTCAGCGTTGACATTCTTACATTCACTGTCAAATCTTGGCAAATATAGGTAATAATTTGTAGGGAAAGCATGGAGAACAGAAGGTAAAACAAGAGGTTTATACCTATCTGGGACTATAAAAGGTGTAGGAGTATATACAAGACCTATGAGATCAGTTTTGTTTTCCTTAGGCTCATCACTCTGAAGAGAGTCATCATAAGATGTGGGAAACGTAGGGAGGCTAGGATCAAAGGGAAACTCAATATTTAAACTTTTTGAATAGGTCGATTGAAGATTTTGATCACCTTTATCATACAACAAATTCTGAAAAGCTTTCAGGACAGCTTCAAGAACAAAAAAGAAGTAATTTACAAGAAAGCAGACTAGATCCTAAATACCATTCCACTTTGGATACCTGAACTTTGTGTAAGATCCTTCCATTTTCCTAGAGAAAAATTTAGTCCTCCAGTGGAGTGTCTACGTTGAGTTGGAGTCACTAGGTGAATGATTTCAGCCTTGCTACGTCTGATCATTGTCCACCATCAACAATCAGATCTAACTTGATACATGTATTAGGGTGATCGTTTAGATCAGATGTTCAGTTTATAAACTAGACCGGAGATTGACTGAAGCAGCTTTCATCTACTTTCGCTAATGCAAGGCAAGAGTGTTTCGAAGGCTACCTGGCTAACTTCAGGCTCTGTGTGTAGTCTACAAAGCCAAACAATGAAAATAAACTTTCATTTCCCCAGTATGGTCGCCACTATGTTAGAGCCTAGATTTACCTCAGGCTGAAAAGGTAAGCTTCTAGGTCCACATCAAACCACGCTCAGCCTCGTTGCTAGCCCTACGAGGACAGGAGAGGGCTCTCTCCGGGTCAATCTTAGCAAAAGATAAATGATGGGGCTTGAGATGACTGATTTTACAACTAATCTTAGGTTAGGTATGAAGTGCAAGGATTTGATTTGATTTTTTGGGGGTTTTGTTGGAATCAAGGGAAAGGAAAATTTGGGTCCGGGGATGAGGCCAAATTTTTGCAGAGTTCCGGTTGGGCCAAGGTAGGCAATAGTTTTGATGCTTTATATTAACTGAATGGATAGAAAGGACTGCTGAGGAGCTGAAGAGGGCAAGAGGCTATTAAAAATTCTCTTCAAACTGAAGAAAACATTGAGAATTAAACAAAACTAAAAGGTAGAGCACAACAAACTCATGAATTCTACCTTTTTCACTCAATTTATTTAATTTCAGAGGCAAAGAGAAGGGAATTGGCATACATAAAACATCAATGAACTTACAATTACATGAATAAAAACACCATCAAAACACAAAGCCACAAGGATCCCAACAAGTGCTGCAAAACCTTGGTCTTTCCTTTGCCAAAAATGCAGAAATCAAATGTACAATGGAGTGCCAAGCAATCCCAAGTGTCCAACCTTGAAAAATGACTCAGAGAATACATGATATAGACCATCCTAACCCATTCCCATGCCTCTAGGGGTCGATCTCATCATCCTAGGAGCTGTTTGAACCAATTCTAAATAAGGAACTGAAATCTAGGCAATCAAAGAACTTGCCTCTATATGCTAGGAAACTCATTCATTCATTTAATTTTCACTTTTTAGTGAATGAATCCTCTAGAACAAGT
>APFE031098040.1:0-25790 GCA_000404065.3 Pinus taeda
ATGCATACTGAATTGCTCCTTTGTAGGGTGCGATGGTCAGGAATGGACAAATGGCAGGGACAAAAATACGAGGTGGAAGATCATGGAATCTTCTAGAAGCTTCCCCTCTGACACTTGCCTCTCCATTTTCGACCAGGGATGAGTAAGAGATCATCATTCTCCAAGTGGAAGCAGGAACTATCAGAGAGAAGACACTAATCAAGATCCCAAAAGATGACTCACCTCTCTGTAATCATCTATATATGGATCCCTCATCACAGAGATCCAGAGGCTGGAATTTTGTATCTTATAGAGAAGTGTTGTTGGTATTCTGGTGTACATTATCAGTGTTGGGTGATCTAGCCTTGCTTGAGGTGAAGAAGAGCTTCTTAGCTAGAGGATGATGCTGGGTCAGAGCACATGGTTGTAATCTTCTTGCTACTTTTCATCTGAATAAAGCTATTCTTGTTTCCTTCCATATTCTTGTGTACTTGTTTATTTATGCATGTATATGGTTAATACACATCTGATCCTGTATTATTTATGAATTTAGATCCTTCTTTCTTGCATAGTAGTATGTTGCTATGATTCTACAGGTTCTTTTGAAACTGGGCAGACAAAGAAGAAGCGGCGAAGCTCTATCAAGAAGGAGAGGAAATCGAGCGCAAGACTTAGGTTGGCCCTCTTGGTTCTCCTCTCATCTATTTTCATAAAAGAAATCAATAGTAGACTTTGATTGTTTGTTTCTAAGATAGCTACCCATCTTAGTGGGAATAGCAGCATCCGAGTGGACACTATTCCCGTATAACAAGTAAATAAATCATTTGTGGGTGCGTGATGGATCTTCAAGGTTAGGAAGATAGCATATGGAAGCATAAAAAAGTACAAGGCCAGATTTGTGGCCAAGGGGTACTCTCAAATTGAGGAGATTGACTATGAGGATAACTTTTCTCCTATAGTAAGGTACTCATCCATCAGATCAATTCTTGCTCTGGCTACGCAAATGGGGTGAAATATCCACCAGATGGATGTAAAAACAACATTATACAATGGATTTATTAAGGAGAACGTGTACATCGAGAAACCAGAAAGCTTCAAGACTTTTGATCAAGAGTCTCATGTGTGCAGAATCAAGAGAGCGTTGTGCAGTCTCTAGAAATTACCTTGTGCATTGTACGCGAGGATTAATAGTTATCTCACTGGTTGGGGCTTCACCAAAAGTGAGGTGGATGAAAACCTCTATCATATCTTGGTAGAAGGTAAATTTTTTTATTACTGTCTTATATATTGATGACTTGATTTTAACTGGTGATGAATAGTTTATCAGACCTTGCAAGAGAATTTGAAATGGACATGGATCTTATGCACTACTTCTTTATATTGGAAGTGTGGCAAGGCGATGGGGAACTATTTGTCTCTCAAGGAAAGTGTGCAAAAGAGATACTATAGAGGTTATTCATGGAGAGTTAAAAACCCATGGAGACACCTCTAGTGACCAACTAGAGGAGGGAGGATGCCACTCCAAGTGAAGAAGTGGTTGCTACCATATATCACCAACTAGTGGGTTCACTTATTCGCCCTATGAACACACGATCATATATGTGCTATGCAGTCAACCACCTAATCCAAGCTATGGTTAGGCCAACCAGATTATTTTTTAGGGTAGCCAGGCATGTTTTATGGTACCTCAGAGGCATTTCCCAGTTTGGACTATGGTACAGACAGACAAAGGGAGTGAAGTTTTGTGGCTTCACAGATGCAGATTGGGTGGGAAGTTCATCATATTGGAATATTACATCAAGTGGAATTTTCAATGTTGGTTCTGCAATTGTTTCCTAGTATAGCATGAAGTAAAGATCTATGGCACTGATCTCAGAAGAAGCAGAATACATGATTGCAAGTCAAGCAGCATGTGAGGTGATCTGGATGAGAAAGGTACTTTTCGGATTGTTTGGTTATATTATGGATCCAAATTTGATCTATTGTGATAATCAGAGTTGCATCAATCTCTCTGAGAATCCTATTTTTCATGATCGATCCAAGCATATAGATACCAGTTATCACAATTTACGAGACTTTGTGTAGAGGCAGATAATGTTGTTGTATTATATTCTGAAAGAGAAACAAGATGCTGACATTTTGACAAAGGCCTTATCAAGAGGAATGTTTGAGTTCTACAGATGTAGGATAGAGGTGGTTGATAATCCCTTTCTTGCTGAGAGGGAATGTTGAAAAATGCAGCAAGAAATTCTCAATTTAATTTTTCCTTGATTAAATTGAGAAAGTTCAAATTTCCACATCAAAAAACAACTTGGATTATGTTAACATGGAAGATTCTAACACTAGTAATATCAGCGACAATGAAATATGCCAAAATCTCTCCATCATTCCTCTTGATTTCCCAATGATCTTGGTATGCACATTGCAATAACCAGTCTATGATATCGACACAAGGAAACATTAGTGGGTGTGCAGCTACTTTATGCAATTGATATCTTTTGATATTGTTATATACCTTGAAATCCTATCTGTCTTGAGGGATGTCTTGGTTGGCAAACTCTGAGTAAATTTCCCACCAGGTCAGATTTGTCTTCTTATTGATATTGCAAGCATTGTCTCCATAAATTGGTAGAATGGGTGGGCTTTCAACGACTCCCTTGATATTGCTTCCTGCTCTAGAGAAACTCTTACTCAAACCCTTGCAAGAACTTTTCACCATCAGTGGTGTCATCTCTATAGAGAAGGATGAAATGTTGATACAATCTAGATGGATGTCACATAGCATTTCTAAAATGTGATCCCAAGACAAAGATGTTAACATGAATAAAAATAACACCAAACACAGATAAAATATTACTGTGGAGTCACAGGCACAAAATATAGGTGGATCACTTGGTCACAATTTGGATTAGTAAGAAAGTCACCATCTCAATAGGTGAGACAGGTCACACAAAATATTAAAAGGACATGTTGAAATATGAATTAGTAAGTCACCAAGGTTCACTTAAGAGAAAGTCATAAGAGAGACTTACTCTCATGAGTCTGTAGATGAAATTGTGCAACTAGGGGCAGTCTAAGTGCATTGTAAAAAGGAGGAAGATGCAAGTGGCATGGGCTAGCGGTTCGCATTTGGAGTTGGAATTCTTTAATGTGACCTTATGCCTATGTGACTAGGGGTAAGGGAGTATGGTCGCGTGGTCACAACATGAACTAGGTCACATAATATCAAACCTTTTAAATTGTCACCTTACAACTATGGGAAAAGGGACGGTCTAATAGAAATTTGGCCACTAATTATAAGGGAAAAGGGTATTCCCAAACGCAAGTTCATGATTGGGTATGGGTTGTGACTCATGATTGTACGTGTGTTTCAACCTAGGATGAAGAGAGATACAATTGAGCTCGTGCCCAATTGTTTCGACCAAAACCTCAAGCTTATAGGGAACCAAGTGAGTAGTGAGAACCATATGAATTGATGATAGCTTTGATTTGCACCAGACGTGAGTTTGAAATTCGACAAGAGGAGAAGTGACTTGGGGAGTGCCGCCTAAGGTTCCATTTGAAAGGATGAATATCTAGGGCTGGGATGAATGAGTTGAACTAGTTGTGCGGAAGAGAGAGTTTAGGACACTTAGTTTCGTGGTAGGGAGCTAGGGAAACGAGGGAAGTGAGATTGGTCTTAATTTAAGGGATATGAAAGTCTTGATAGGAAATTGCAAATTCCAGCCACCAAGGAAGAGGACAAATGGAAAATTTGAAGGACACAATGATTGCAAGGAAGAGGCAGCATTTCCTACTTGTGGGGGTCGTGAGGTTTTTGGTCAGTGGAGTGCTTTGTTTACTTAGTTGTAGAGTGAGAATGAAATGTAGTAGAGAGGTGTTGGGTTTATATAAAGAGTGTGCACGTGTGGATAGAGGGGTCGTAACCAGATAGTGTGTAAATAGAAAGTCCCATGTGACCAGCATTAGGCAGAGATTGCAAAATGAGTTTTCACTGAGAAAAAGGTTGCATGCAACCTACTTGAAGGAAGTTGGAAGTTAAGGATGTGCTAGGGAGTGGTCACATGCGAATTATTGCATAGGTGTCACAAGGTCGCACCAAAACCGGGTCGCACAAGCTATGGACAACTCAAATGTGGCTATGTGACTAATAGGGCCAATTAGTGTGCAATAAGAGGTCACGTGCTACTAACAAAGGTAGGGGTCGCTAGTTGCAATGGAAATTGATGGAGAAGGTTGTGACTAGGCTCATCAATTGTGACATTGTTACTTTAATAATTAGGTGAGAGATAAGGTCGCAAGTCGCATGTTTAGGGATTAGATGGAATCTCACCAATATGACTAGTGACTTATAGGGAAACCTTGTTTTAGGCTTTCCAAGGTAGGATTTTTCAAACTCCCAAAGAGATCCTAAAGATGTAAAGGGATCGTGAAACCCTAAGGGACCATAGGAAAATATTGAAAGAAGGTCTAGTATAGGGAGGCTCCAAAATTTTGAAATGAGCTAAATTTTGGGGTTGTTGTAGCTGCTACAATGGGCATTTAGTATTGCATTTCAACATAATTATAATTTCTAAGATCAGGATCAATATTATGGAAAATTTGAGTATATATATGCTTCCGCAATTATTTCAATTATGTTTAATCAAGATTCATTGAGTGGTGTTTCCTAACTAGGAGTCAGGGACATTATAAGGTGTTATGAGAGTCTAGTTTCAACACTAAGTCTGAATTGGGTCAAAATTACAAGTTATCCACCATGTGTTTGACAAAAGTGGTATATGATGTAAGTAACAAACATTTATATAAATTCTAGAGTAGATGCCATCGAAAGATTTCTAATAGATTTTAAAAGGAATGGTAGGTTAGAATTGATGGTTTACTGGGATTGATTGGACCAGATTTGGGGCAGTTTGAAGAATAACAATTTTCTCACCAACTATTTGAAAAAATTATGAATGGTGAGAACTGTTAAAATTCCCCTCAAAATCAAAGTACACGTGTTAATAAAAGCTCAATAGTGGATCATTTAAATTGATTGTAGGGTAATTTGAGGAAATTGATTTATTTTTAGCCTCGAAGGACTGAAGTTCAATTACAGGGCATCACTTTCATGGAAAGAGGGTTTTAATTTTTGTGTTAATTATATATATATATATTCCTCATTATTAAAGAAATGTGTGTGAAAAAAAAAGAGGGTAGGGTTCCAAGGGTGGAACCCCTATCTGTTTCAACAATAATTGTTTAAGATAAATGTTTATATTTAGTAATTTGTTCATAATTTATTTTTATAACTGCCATTTCTAAATGCGTAATACAACTTCAACGTTATAAGGTGATATAATATGTGTGATTACAAGGGAAAGTTGAGTGGGGAAATGTTGAATACATGGTAATCTATATAATTATAATGAAATGATATTTGGAATGATCTTGATCAAGTGATATCTCAAGCCATGAGGGATCCTGAAAAGTTTGTATTGAGATCCATGTGATTTGGAAATACCCATAAACAAGTCGTTTGACATGAGAGATTGATTTTCAAAGTTGGAAAAAGAGAAATATTGTTTCCTACCATACTTTTTATTAGTCTTTAGAAACATATGGATAACAAGAGTGATTTTCAACTATTAACCAATTACTTGATTTACGTCGTCTGATGCGAATTATGTTTGGTCGTTGGGTGCCATGAATCGAGAGGTAATGTGTCATGGAAAGCATCGAATTACATGCCTAATAGTTTTATTTTAGGTCCCTAAGTTTAGATAGGGTTTTCACCTATTGAGCTTTGTTGATTCTTCGTGCTTCGCCTTCTGCAACATTTCAAAAAACAGTGAATGAAATAGATGGGATATCAAGATATACACCAAGTCTAACACTGATGGATCCTTTCCATGTTCTCAAGGATGGTGTTAAAGTGTCTTTTGTTGTGGAAATAGGTGGGTGGTTTTGAAGGATGTGGGGAAAGAATGACTAAAATATGAAGAATTTGACTTGAAAATCAAAATCCAATTACAAACTCTAACCAAGACGAAGACAATCTGATTTAGTTTCAACATATTGGTGATAATTTTATTACACATTGTTTTTTTTTGGGTTCATATTGTTGGGATTCGGAAGCCCCATAAAGCAAAAAAGCATCCCGTAGAAGAAGAACCAACCATAATTTAACTACAAAGGTGTGATGTTGAAATTGATGTTTTTTTGTATAGTTATTCTAATAACACGCATCATGGTAATGTCTTTGGTATTGGAATTCTGATTTCAATTCATTTTTGTATTATGGTTAGAGAAATTAGAAGTTTGAGCGACAGGAGGCCTGAAAAGAGTGAAATTTATTCTTCTCCTGTCGGTGGGAATGGTGTGGGCATGTCTCACGAGGAGGTGTAGAAGCTACCTGCCTTTGAATATAAACACATTGGTATGTATATTATGTTACATACAATGCTTTGCAATGATGTTGAAAATAATGATGATAGGATTGAGAATGGATTATGGATGCATGAATTTGATTGTTCAGATTGTGTTGTTTTCTTAGATGGATTTTAGATGGGTGAGACATGTAGGTTTATGCCTCTTTGTAGGCACACTTTTCATGCAGAGTGTGTGGATTCAGGTTTGTCTAAGAACCCTTTGTGCCCCATTTGTAAGACTAGCTCTCAGCAGCATGGTGCGGAAAGGGGGACATTGGTGATGGAGAATGTGTTAGAGCTGGCCCAAGTTTGGGGATATCAGATGGGGAGTGGGACTAGAGATATTTCTATTGGGGTTTCTCTGCAAGGAGGGTTAAGAGGAGAGAGGAGGTTTTCATCAGTCTAAGATGTCTAATTTGGTGTCCAATCCACCTTCACCATCAAGATACTTTACTACTAATTAACATCTGGTTTGCTTCTTTTTTGCCTTGATAAATGTTAATAATGTTGATAAAACCATATTTATGAATTTAACACCACTCTTTCGCAATTTAACATGTTTTGAAAATAAAAATGCAATTTCCAACTCTATTACAAAACAAGGACGAAGATGATCTGATTTAGTTTCAACATAATGGCAATAATTTTATTATACACTATTTTTCTGGGGTTAATATTGTTGGGATTCGGAATCCCCTTGATATTGATAAAACAAACAATCATCCCATAGAAGAAGAACCAAGCATAATTTAACTACACAGTTGTTGTGTGGAAATTGATGTATGTTCATATAGTTACTCTAATAACACATATCATGGTAACGTCTTGACTCTGTGGTGATATCAGTTGTAATGATTTTCTTTGTTGTTGGAATTCCGATTTCAATTCATTTGTGTTTTATGGTTAGAGCAATCAGAAGTTTGAGCAAAAGAAGGAATGCAGAGAGAGGAATTTCTTCTTCTCTTGTTGGTGGGAATGGTGTGGGGATGTCTCAGGAGGAGGTGCAGAAGTTGCCTTCCTTTGAATATAAACATGGTGGTATGTATATTATGTCACATAGAATGCTTTACAATGATGTTGAAAATAATGATGATAGGATTGAGAATGGATCATGGAATCATGAATTTGATTGTTCAGAGTGTGATGTTTGCTTGGATGGATTTCAGAGGGGCGAGATGTGCAGGTTGCTGCCTTTTTGTAGGCACACTTTTTATGCAAAGTGTGTGGATTCATGGTTGTGTAAGAATCCCTTTTTCCCCATTTCACTAGTGCTCAGTAGCATGGTGGGGAAGAGAGACATTGGTGATGGTGAATGTGTTAGAGTTGGCCCAAGTTAGGGAATGTCAGATGGGGGGTGGGACTAGAAATATTTCTATTGGGATTGTTGTGCAAGGAGGGTTAAGAGCAGAGAGGAGGTCATCGATCTAAGATGTCTAATTTGTTGTCAAATCCACCTTCATCATCAAGATATTTCCTACTGATGAACATGTGTGGAATTTGTTGTCAACTACATCATTTCATCCTTGTTTCAATACAAATCCAATGATGATGATGGCAGTGGTGGTATGATGGTTATTGATGTTCTGGACATTAATCAGATCTAGAGCCATGATAGCCACACTAAGAATAAAAATTCATGCAAGTTAATAGCAACTCCAATCCCATCTTGTAGAGCCAATGACGAGGATGGTATGAGTGGTTTTAGTGTTTTGAGCCCAAGACAAAGCCAAAATAAAAATCATAATTCATGCAATTTAATGTCGATACCAATTCCATCTTGCAGACCTCTCGACAATGATGGTGTGACGATTAATGGAATTTTGATAGCTAGCGAGAGTCAGAGTCAAAATCAGATTGTGTGTGACTCAAAATTTTCTCTACTACGCATTGCAGACCTCCTCATGATGAGGGTGTGAGAATCATATCCAGAGCCTAGCTCATGATGGGGATGATATGGCATGATGCCTAAAATGGGTCCTACTGCAATATTAACTTATTATGGTGGATATAAAAATACAAGCCAATTATTAGTCTTCCTTTTCATATAGCTTGAATTTTTGGTGCAAATACACTTATATAACTACTATTGCATGACCTCAGATTTTAGAATTGAGACTTCATCATTAATGACTTGACAGTTTTGATTCATATAATTTTTATGAGTATTCTCTGTAAATTATTCATTTGAGTACATGTTTTTTGGACATTGGACATTGGATTTGTATGCTTTATTTGAATGCATTGCAAACAAATGCTTTTTTAGTGTCCACCATATTCAACATATTCATTATTTAAAATGTGGAAAATCATATTATGGCCTTGTGCATAAATCAGGTTTTTGCTACAATTTTTTTTTTTTTGTAAGCTTGGTAGGAATACATCTTCATCATGTCTAACTTCTCACCCTGATCAAGGGGGATAGCACAAGATTTGAACCCAAGACTTCTGGTTCAGTGAGACTTCATTTCCATGGTCATTGACAATTGAGCTATACCAAGCAGATGATTTTGTTGCAATTTTAATTTGCTATGGTGGATGTAAAAACGCGGGCCAACTATCAATCCTCCTTTTTAACTAGGTTGAATTTTTGGTGCAAATACACTTATATAGCTATTAGTGCATCACCTCAGATTTTAAAATTGATAGTTCATCATTAATTACTTTATAATTTTGATTCGAAGTTCATGAATTCCAGCTCAGGGCTATTAATTTTCTATATTTTTTTCCTACTTCAAAGGAAGAATGTAACTTATTGTTGACTCTATTTTTATTTTTAGACTGAAGGCAGTGTAATTATCTCAGATTATTTTCAATGTAAAAGAAAAAGGCAATTCGTTGATTTGAAGGGTTCTAATAATTGAGGTAGTAAAACTATAAGAAAAAATAAATTTGTGACTTTTGTGCTTACAAAATTTGCAACCTAGTGATGACCCTAAGAAAAATGAACTCTATGTTGGTAAAGGAAACTACATCTAAATGCTTGATCAAAGAAAACCTTAGCGGGAAAAGGATTTGTAGTTATTCATCGTATTACAACCAGGCTATGATATTGTGAAGAAAATATAGCAAGGCAACGACTTTCATTGTATTTCTAGTTTGTATAAGACTAATATTGGTCATAAAATCGCTGCCATCAAAAGATTCTTGTTTAAAACAAAAGTGAGAGGTTAAAGAGAGGTAAAAATGAAAGCTTTTGAATTTACTAAAAAAATAGCTGGGGCAAGCGCTAAGAAAAATATAGGAATGAGGATACTGGTACAATAAATATTTGGGAACAATGCAACTATTATCGTCGAAAGTCTATTGGTAATGGGAAGGCAAAAAATCAAACCCAGGACCTGCCCTCAGCTAAAATAGATTGAAATGCATTAAATA
This sequence comes from Pinus taeda, assembly GCA_000404065.3. NCBI lineage: Eukaryota > Viridiplantae > Streptophyta > Pinopsida > Pinales > Pinaceae > Pinus > Pinus taeda. The sequence continues at coordinate 9,768 of APFE031098040.1, forward strand.
TTAAGGTTGGGGATGTTTTGGAATAATGCAATTATCAATGCAAATCCTAGAAGTGTTGTTCCTCTTTGAATCTTTGTGATAATGATGTTACTGATATTAAGCATAACTCCTTATTTTGAAGATGGAGAATATGTTAAGAGGGTTGTCTTTGGGAGATGATGGGTTCAAAAATAGTGGAGCTATGGGAATGGTTCTGCCTATGTAGTAATTGTCGTCCTCCCAGGGATTTGAAACTCACTTATTCAAATTTCCAAAGCTATTACTGTCATCCTTATTGTTTCCAAAGCTCTTCCATAGGTTGTAATGATTATATCCATTTGCTGGTCTATGGGCACCTAGATCAACAACACTACAGGGGTTACTGAAATCCCACTTCATTGTAAGCTTTAAATCATTACACTCACTTTCTCACATTTTCTGTTCATTTGTAAGTAAATAAAGAGTTTAGTTGCAATTAGAGTTAATCCAATTCAAAGGCTGGCATCTGCGGTTTTAAATGCTGCATAAAACACTTTCATTGCACCGCTAGAAAAAACCATCCTTTTCCCAAGACCATCGATCCCCAGGTTCAAATGTCATGCAATTCCAGCTAGTGAGAGTCTTGTACAACATGAATTGCAAGTAGTGGGAGTAATTCCATAATGTCTTATGTCAATTTCTGCAGTAATTTCATTCAATTCTTTGAATTAATTTTTATTAATCTCAAAATCTTGGATTAGGATGCCAATTAGTGTATATTTGGTGATATGTTGTAATAAGATGAGGTGTCTTTCACAGTTTAGTCTCACAATCCTATTTTACATTAGCAACCAAGTAGGTATATTTCAATCATGTAGATTAGTAGAATGCAACAATGTTTTTGTTAGTGGAGTTCCATGTTTCATGTAATTTGAGGTTTGTTTAGTGGTGCATTTTGGATATTTTCACTTGTTAGCTTTCCTTGTGTTAAAGTTGGATATATTTTCTATTGATTAATTTTTGGGGAGCCATGAGTCCCATCATCACATTGACGAAGAATTGGGAGATCTAAATCTTAAGCTTGTCCCAAACTTTAAAAATGATTTTCCCAACAAATCATGGGGGCATACCTTTCTCTTTGTGGGTGTCACTTTTGCTTACAGCCATTCAGGCTTTAACCAACAAGTCATGGGGGCATATCTTTCTCTTTGTGGGTGTAATTTCTTCTTGCATTCATGCAGTCCTAAAGGATGAAGGATGTTAATATTTTAAATCAATGAGTCAACATTATGGCATAAAACCAAGAGAGGATCACTACAAGTGTGTGGTTTACCTTTTCAGTTGAGTTCATCTCCTGGATAAAGCACTAAACTTTATCATTGAAATTCCATTTATGCCAGTGCTTTGGTCTGGGGAAGTTTACTTGGTGCTTCTAGAATCCATGCCAACATGGAGCTAGCAAAAAATGTAGAGTTGGAACCGCATTCAAGTGGACCATATGTGCAGCTGTCCAACATCTATGTTTCCACTGGTAGATGAAATGATAAAACCAATGTTAGAAAGGTGATGAAATACAAAGGGTTGAAGAAGGAAATGGGACACAACTAGATCAAGATTAAGAATGAGGTGCATACATTTAGCACACCAAATAGATCACATCCAGAATTAGATAAATTCTAAGAAAAATTGGCGGAACTAATTTATCAAATGAAGAAAGGAGGGTATGTTTGTCATACAAAATTTGTGCAACATTACACCTAGCAGCAAGAAGAAATAATATTTTTTGTGCAATCTAATGGAAGGTTGGCCATTTTCTTTTGGGCTTCTCAATGAAATAGATAAAGTCTAAGAAAAATTGGTGGAACTAATTTATCAAATGAAGAAAGGAGGGTATGTTTGTCATACAAAAATTATGCTACATTACGCCTAGCAACAAGCAGAAATAATATTTTATGTGAAATCTAATGGAAGGTTGGCCATTTCCTTTTGGGCTTCTTAATGAAATATCAGGAACATGTTTCACGATCATTATAAATGTTTGTTTTTATATTTCCATCAAGTTTATCTTCAAGATTCATAATCTTGACTTTGTTGCAAATGATAGGCACTACTTCCATGATGCCATGAGAAACAGGGCAACAAAAGTATTTCTCATAGAAATGATGGTAAATAAATAAAATTACATAAAAAAAAAATTACTTCTATCTTCTATGTTACTCTTTCCTACGCTCACGCCTTATGGTATTTCCTTTGCGACATGTGGTGCAATTTCTAGTATATGCCTTGTATATAGTAATTCATATGACATGTTTCGTATATAAAAGGTTGAGGGATGTTTGAGCTACATTGTGCCAGCCTATGTGGACACAAAAGGATGCCAACGTTAGTGAGAGGTTTGATAGAATTAATGTAGAATGTGTGACAAAATTTTATGTAGAGCAGTGTGGTTTCCCTTTACCAGTTTGGCCAAACTTTTTATACATGCAACATCATAAAATTGTTACAAGATATATCAAAGGTTAATTACATTGAAACATTGTGTGAAGGTATATTAATATATATGCCTTGGTCTCATACATTAATTTGGTGTCTGGCTTGGTCGTGACCTTAAAATTGAATAATAATAATAATAATATAGATATATACACGGTAGAGATGAGACTAGGTGAAACCATTGCAACATGGAAAGTCCACGTACTTTATAAGCCCCAAGCCATATGACCGCGAACGAGGCTAGGAAACTGAGTGTTAGGCTATGGTGTAGAGATGAGCTATGAAGCCCAAGTAATGAGCTATTGATCACAATGGAGAAACAGAGCCACGAGCATGATGTGGCGATGAATAAAGCAAGCTTAACTCTAAGTGGAACCTGCCAAGTTGGGGGTCATGTGAGTTGGCTTGGAGGTGGAATAAAGAGTTGCAGGTCAACAAAGTTGAGCATCTACTAAATGGTCGAAGTGTCTGAGCGATCGAGTAGCCAAGTGTGGGCCATAAGTTGCATAGGCAGGTGACTCATCGCAGTGATCAATGGGGTTGGTGGGGTCGATCATATTATAAAAAAAAATATTAATTTTATTCAAGCATTATAATGTATACCATGGTGTCATGGGAGCATGGAGGATAGGTGGAGGGGCCCGTGATATGGCCCAAACTATATATATATCACTACTAGGGGATGAATCAGTAGTGATAATCTTTATATAATTTTAATTTATTTTTGTTAGTTTATTGAATAGAAATGCACATCAACAATATGAGTAGAACTTAATATAAAAGTAGTATAAACACAACACATGAAAACCATGAAAGACATCAAAACAGGCATGCACAATGAGACACAAGATATTTCTTGTGGAAACCCCGAAGGGATAAAAACCACTTTGGTGTTGTTGTGTTGCTCTAAATATTTTTTTAATAAAATACATTCTCGTACAAAGTTTAGTTAGCCACTACCAGCAAGGAGCCACCACCCCTATAACAATTTAGTTTGCCACCACCAACAAAGAGTGACTAACCCTGAAAAAATTTAGCTAGCCACCACTAGCAAGGAGCCACTACCCCTGAAACAATTTTGTTTGCCACCACCGGCAAGGAGCCACGATCCTTGAAATAACTTAACTATCCACCACTAACAAGGAGCCACCACCCATTAAAATCTATGGCCACATTTGAATATATTTGAAACTGGGATCCCAATCATCAAACAGTCATCTATGTAACACAAACTCGAATAAATCAGCAGCAACAAAACTCTAAAGCAAGCCCTCTCTCTATCACACAATCCTCTATAGCTTACCCTAAAAAACGATCACTGCTACATGCATACAATATTTCTTGGGACTACACAAAAAACTCTGATCTACATATGATTTACAATGTGCCCTCTCAATGTGCCACTCTCTTAATCCATCCAACCATAAAATATGGTGTAAATCAAATCAAAACATATCATCTATTATGATGGACTTCAACCTCTACATCGTCACATCAAATTTGATCTCTACTACCTACATACAACACTATGATTTATTTTTGATATTCTGTGTGAGCTACTATAGCCACATTACTTCTATCTCAATGCCCTCTTAATGGAACACCCTCACACTCACAAATGAACCAACCAAACATTCTTATAGCTTTCTCCTATTTGCAATTTTCTGAAATGGTTAAATCAGTAAATGCATAAAGCGATGGAGCACTTAACAACTCTTTTCACTCTAGAATCAGTTTGTATCATTCTCCTTGAATTGATCTTGCCACCAAATACACTTAATGAGAAATATTCTTCACTTTAACCACCTTCTATAAGTTTATTAAACTTTCTTGACCTTTTTAAGAAAAGTCCCAAACAAAAACACTAGAAAAAACTAATAAAGCACTTGAGGTGCGTGAAAAATCTGGAGAAGATTCACCTACATGCATAGCCACTAGGATGACTACTAGCTTCCAGCAACTATAGTCTCTCCCTTTCCATTGGTCTCTCAGCAGCTGAGAGCCTACAACTTCTTTATGTAGGTCTAACTCCTAACAACTATAACAGGGCATGCATGAATTGACATCAAAATTATATCTCAACTTTAGGAGTGAGCTAGATACATCATGATAGCGGTCCCATAATAAATTTGACATCATGAAAACATTTTGAAAGACCTATAGGACTCAGTACATGGAATAAGAGTCATGAATACATGGCATACATCAGGTTACATCAATGGCAATTCCAACAAGCCAACAAGCTCCTCCTTTGCCAATGATGTCAACTTGAAACTTCCCTTTCTGAAGTGAACTTATGAAGTTGAGCACACACAAAACCATCTCCCCCTTTGACATCGATGGAAAGGGGAAAAACATACCAAGGCCAATACACCATGCCTTCTCCATGTTGAACATGCTCCTCCTATACATGTAATGGGATGAAATCATGGGATAAACAAAGAGATACATAGTTCAAAGATGAAAGCAATGTCAAGACTCCTCCATTAATCACATAGCTAAAAAGATAAGCAATAAAAATCCCCCTAGACATGAGCTATGTCTGATCAATAACACACTAAATAAACAAACACTAGATCTTTAGCAGCAACAACATACACAATTTGTCTATCTCATGTCAGCATCTCCATGTTGTACTTTACCAACACAATCACTCTAGTAATTGAATTCTTCTCTTCTACGGAAATAGGTACTAATAGAGAAAACACCTCCATGGTTTATGTACAAATAATTTTACCATTGACATTACCTCCTTGCCACATGCAAGAGGACATAAACTATCAAATGAGCTAAATGCGAAAATATGTATGGAGATTTTTCATGTGTTACTAGGCTATCCCACGTCCCACACATAGTTGCAACAAGACTCTAACTCACTCTCCAATGGATGCATGCCAAATTTGCAAGACTCATTATGGTGCATGCCTAGAACACTCAACCAAATATATGCCATGACTCATTACAATGGCCCTCATGACTACAACAATTATTCCCAACAATCCATATAAGACTGATACAACTCTCATGTATATCTCTCAAAGCATGATTGACTCATGACTACACAATCAACATGAATCAATGATAAAATAAACAAGATACAAGGCTTTATCTTGCACTCTAGGGTGCATAGATGACTAAAACAATATGGTCCACTACAAAACATGCTCCAATAAAAAATCTTGCCTCTATGCAAGATCAGTACAAGACTGAGAAATCTCCTCCACAAGCCCATACATGGCTGTCACAAGTGCTGCTCAAATGTACATAAAAATCCTCTCACCAATGCATGCCTAACACAATGACATAATGCATGTACATAACATATATGATCAGCAACATGTGCTCTACATAGCATCAATATATTCATGATACATATCACACAATAACATGAGTCAACCTCTCTAAACATCAGCCATAGACTAGGATCTCAACAACAACAATCAACAATACATGGCAATGATCAATGGCCTAATAGAAACATGAAGGATTTTTGCATCATGAAAACCCTAATAGAAACAACAGCAATAACCAACAACATAATACACCAATCAACACTATATATCAGCCCTTTGTAGCAAAAACATCGCAGCAAAAACAACCACCATATGGAGCATAACCATCTGTGAGATAATTTGAACTAGTAGTAGAAAAATACAATGATGCATTGGTGGCAATAATACATATCTCTTCAGCAACCCTTCTCATCAATATAGGCATCATACATCACTTGGCTCAACAACATGAATCCATGCTCCTACAAAAGTGCATGTTATAGCACTAGACAACATATCAAGAAGCATCCAGGACATCTTTAGCAACAAATGAGTCAATACATTAATATGCTCTCAATGCAAACTCTCCAACAAAAATAGTAAGTGGCCAAGCAAATAATGTTTCAAATGAGCAATAAACAACCACCAAGAACATTTTAATAACATCGACACCACATCATTTATCCACCATGATCATCTCCTAATACCTCTGCATACTAGTTACAAATATCTATCAATGGAACAATTCAAGCAATTGCAACCATAAAATATAAGTTCCATGCAACATCATCATTTTTTTCTTCATAGCAGCGACACATACAATTTTCTCATATAATATTGGCATAGAATATCATGAGCTCAAATAACCATCAATCTGAATAAGAATGCTAATACATACCAACTGCATACCAACTCATGCAAAACTATGAAGTAGCACATAAGCCATGCAAAAACCAAAATACATACTCTTTCAATATATCAATGTCAAATAAGCACATAGAAGACTCCTGCAAACAATACCTTTTTCCTCTTATGCTAGCAAAGAACCATGATGTCACCAATAAACCACTACAACATTGGAAGCATATTAGATGCTCCCCCTGAACATGTGCCATCTCCAAATAATCTCCATACTTTGGGAAACTTCCTCCTGGAGATATTTGTGCTCATACTGACATCATAAATCCTTTATCAAAATCCTTATCACAATAGTCTCCATAGATACAACATTAGTAGCACTAGTCTAGCATCATAAAATCATCATAAAAAAGGATAAGCATCAACAAATCCTAGTTTCATACACCAAAACAACTCCTCATGGTTGAACTAATAAAAATCAATGTTGAAGACAAAGATAAACTGGTAGCATAAACTTTCACAACTCTCCTTGAGCTCATGCACCTCATAAACAATCAAATTTCTTCACATGCACTACTCTTTCTATGGAAACACATTCAATGATTAAACCTGGAAAATCATGATGTGTGTAACAGCACAAGTAAAACTAAAATTAATGTCAAAAGGAAAACAATTCTTTCAATGAAATTATACCTGTACTTTCCGGCTGCGAAGTGACCACAAGATTTGGGGACGACTCTCCTCCCAACCGTAGGCTCAATTGTGCAGGATTCTGCTACAACTCGCCACCCCCGAGCCCTCAATCAACGACTACTGCCAGTATTCCTAAGTCTTAGTATTCTCCCAAGAGAATGAAGATAGAACCTCAGAATGATCGAACCCCTCCCATCCTCCTCATCATTCATTAAATAGAACAAAACATTGGAAGGGAAACCACATGCACACCCTCCATGTGTTTGCATGCTACATGCCCACCCTCCATGTGTTTACATGCTACTTTTTCTTTACTTTTCTTTGATTTTTTGATAATTTCCCCTTTTTTTTATTAGAGCTTTAATATGGTTATTACTATATATTTTTTTTTTTATTACTTATTTCTTTTAATATCATTTTTATTTTTTTTATTATGATTTATTTATTATTATTCATTATTTTTATTATTACTTATTATTTTTGTATTATTTTTATTAGTTATTATTATTTTTATTATTCATTATTATTTTTTATTATTATTAATTATTATTTTTGTATTATTTTTATTAATTCTTATTATTTATTATTGATTAATTAAGGGAGGGATGTTACATACTCTCCCACTTTAAGGAACTTCGTCCCGAAGTTAAGTTTTTTTATTATTTATTATTATTTTTATTTCTTCATGTTGCCAACACCCTCTGCTGAACTAGTATAACCAGCAGGCATCGAAAGTCCCCAACAACCCGGGAAATCTCAAGGAATCTCTGTCCTTTTTCCCACTTTCGGCACCAGGCTAGGCCTGACCTGGTCTGTATCCTAGTCCAAGGTTGGCCCCCAAGGCTCGCGCCTGACTCAGACCTCATCTGCCCCAAGGCAGGCATCCGTTCTGGTACTCAATGACCACGAGCATCTCACAGGCTGGCCCACTCCCTCCACAACTACTAAGGCGCACAGCTGCAGGCATCGAAGTCCTTTGCATCCCTTCCAGACTTCGGCATCCCAATCCAATAACAGGCACCAAGCTTGGAACATCAGGAACCAAGCCTGGAATCATCAGGCATTAGGCCTTCTCAAGATGGTCCCATAGCTCTTCAAGAGCTATCCATCAAGAGCTATACACAAGACAAAGGAATCACTGGCATATGTATATTCTCCCTCGTGTGTATGGGCTCGCACGAGATCATCAAATAAACCGGACCTCTCGATCCAATGTAGAGTCCTGTCAATCATTATACTCCGACATACAACCAATGCATATCATAGAAATTTATCCATATACCAAATTTTGCTTGTCATCATGAGAACATTCATCATAGTTAATCGCAACATTATGAATACTACATGCTATCATCATAAGTTATAACATCAACATCAATTACCTATAATCATGTAGTAAACGAATATGTCAATATATCTTGGCATAACATCATAATCATAAAACATCATTTAGATTCTCCATAAAGTATATGTCTTAGCTAAGGAGAATTATTCAGCACATATTTTAATCAAGTAAATAAGGAAAGTTTTGAAAAATAACAGCTGCATCTTCCCAAGTAGCTGACCCTGGGCTATATTGGTCCCATTGGACCTTGACTTGCTCAAACTCATGGCTCCTAAGTCGACGAACCCCATGGTCCAGTATACAGAATGGTTCGGCTTGAAGGGCTCCGTCCTCGGAAACCTACAATTTGTCAAATTTCAAAACATGGGATGGGTCGGGTACATATTTTCTAAGCATAGAAACATGAAACACATTATGCATCTTTCTTAGATGGGACGACCATATCAATAGTACATATTTTCAGAGAATTATACATCGTCAATTATGGGTAGATTATCACCATCCAAGATTACAAGATTATATATTTTTCCAATGACTCAATGAGTCAACTCAAGAAAATGAGATAGTGGTCAAAGAATTTGATGTCTATAATGATGCAGGAGAAAAGCAATGAGGAGCTAATGAATGCACCAGACTTTAAGTTATACTAACATTATTCTGTTGTCAAGAATCCAATTGTTGTAGCCTATTGTTAAGAATATATCTGTCCTTCCCTTAATTCACCTTTCAAATGATCATTGAATGCAAGAAAGGGAGTACTAATGATCTAGATTCTATCAATCACGGAGATGTGGTTTAATATCCACCAAAAGTCGAAGAAGTGCTTCGAGTCTCGTGACTAAAGAATCTTTTTCCTAGTGCAAGATTAACATCAATCTTGTGGAAAGTATATTATCTACAAAGTGGATGTCTTTTAACCAGTTAAGGCCCATGAAGAAACTAGTCATGAATAGTCCTTATGACTGGACAACATAATTACATAGTGGAGCTTTCTGGATAACCCACATAAACCTTTTTATGAAGAAAAACTAGCACTATCGGATGATTTATTATATGCTTTGAACAAAGTCGTATGGCCAAGAAAAGTAAAACTAAGGTGACATTTTCCTCACATTTAGTTACTATTTCATGTCACAGTATAAAATTTGTATTGATGTTTAGTCATAAAATTTATGAATCAAGCATAAAATATTTCACACCAAAAAGAAAAGACACTGCCAACCGACCCAGAACCGGATCGGATGATGGGGAAGGTCATGCCTCCCCAATAAAGATAATCATTTTATTAATTATATGGTCTGCCTGCAAGCGCACCCGCGAAGGCAACACCATTTCAAATCCCTTAAATTACAATACAATTAGGCGTAAAATTTTCTGCCTAAGATAAAAAATTGTAAGTTTGTCGAGAAATTTGTCCATACTGATCATCCTCATATTGTGATTTGAAACATTCAGACACCTGCAATCTTGTGATATACACTTACAAATTTACATACTTGTTATATAGCTTTGTATATAGCTCGATCAGCCGCACCTCCGGTGTCCAAAATCTGAAAAATCAATGCGGTAGTAGACCCGCAGAATTAACCGACAATGAAATGAGTGTACCCCATTGATGTAAATGGATTATCAAATGATGAGCGCAATAGCGGAATAAAATATAGATGTGGAGGTATAACTAACTGTAAAAAGATTCATCTATCTACAGAAAGATTCACCCAACATATGTGTTATCAACAAGATTTGTTCAGGATGAGATGTTGGTTCATGAATACAACGTAATTTATAAAGCTACTAATGAGAATGACTCAATGAACCTACATGAAGATAGACAAGCAATAGCCAAGTCTGTTAATGAATTACAGTTTCAAAATCAAGATGAGATAGAAATGGTCAAGTTGAACACATAGATGAGGCTTTGGTTTCAATAATAATAATATAAATGGAATTTCCATGATCAAGACATGTACGAGGACTATGATGACTAATACAAGAAGTATCCATTATGATAATGTCACTTAATGTTCAACAATAATGATGAAGCTCTTCTCAGGTCAATTTCTTTGTCCACCGCCTCATTGAGCTTTGCTTGAGCGGAGGATAACACATGAATAAGTTAGTGATTAAGAAATTAACTACAAGATATATCAAAACAAAACATGCCACTCCTATTTTCTATGCCCATATAAAGAAAGCCATTGTATGTAAAAGACTATTTGGATGATGGAATAACAGTTTTCATTATTATTCAGCTACTATGTTGGCAATGGCAGGTTAAACACGCTAAATAGCAACAACATTAGATATTGTATCACAAATTACCTGGAACAACAGCACTCAAGGGATAGAATATAACAAATTTAAAGTGATTTTCAAATATAATCAACTAAACTGAGATAGCCACCCCACACAATATATCACTTCCAAAAGAAAGGAAGCTTCGTAATAAGTAGCAGTACCAAAACAACAAGAAAGAAATTCAAATCTAAAATTAACATTTGCAGTTAATGAATAAAAATGATACATAAAAATGATCACTATATATGAAGCCTTTAGAGGTTCAAGAAATGTTATGAATTATACCTATAAAATATACTGCTTAAACCGAGACAGTCAGAGAGCCAATAAAATAATCGCACTCCTGGTTAACCTAGTTTGGAATACTGTGGTGTAAAATCTGAAAAACATGAAGATAATAATTGACTAGTATCCATGTTTGACTAGTGCAAAAATTCTTACTCATTTGTTTTCATCCTCGGGAATACACCAAGACAACTCAACTCAAAACTGTGAAACACAACCAGTTAGTGCCAATCAAGCACCATGGTCACAAATACCTAACTAAGACCCCACTTGCTCGTTCATCTAGCTTGATTTGTAGGTTATAGGAAGAGGCACTTTAAAAGCAAGTGGTGGATCAAAGATGTTTAGAGGCATCATGTTATTTAACATGCAAGCTTGTCCTTATTCATTTTCAAGTGCCCAGAAAAATTAGAGATTGAAACTGCAAGTTCTGACTGAGTGAGAATGAGTGGAAATGACTCGTGGCTAAATATTGTAGACTTTGCTGCACAGTTTCAAGTTTTTCTATGGTTATCCACATCGTTATGGCATTCTCCATGTAATATGCGTAATTCAAATAATTATATCTGAAAAGATAACTAATTCATGCTGAAGTTTAATTATAATATATTAAATGGTTAGAAGGGGTGAAAAATGTTGATCTGCTGAAGATAAAAGATATGCTTTGCTGAAAGGCATCCGTCATTCTCATCATGTTAATTTGCATTTACATTTTTCATTTCTTATGATATGTTTCTCGTCACAATTGCATTTAGATGTGTCCTCAGTGTCAGCCTTTTACTTCAAGTGAGGAGATAGCCTAATAAAGGCCTGTTCACCAGGTGCTCTGCTAATTCTGTTACAGCAAGATTGGATGGAAAAGGGCACCAAAGAAAGCCCAAAAATTTGTTCTGAATCTCTTTCATTGATTCTATGCAGTAGCGATTCTTTCATTGGTAGATATCTCCGACCCACACTGTAAGAGCAATAAATCAAAACATATTATGGGACGTCAGTTGCCCAACCTCTCTCATCGTATGAGGCCGATTCCTGAGAAATGTAGATGCTTTTGAAGTATTATAGTGGAATATTAAAAGATTGTAATCTTATCTCTCTTAAAACACGATACTGATCATTGAAAATATAAATACCCAAGTATCTTATATGATTTAAGTTTAGAAACAGTCTCTGAATGCATTGAAACAGTCAATTTCACTGCAGCATTAGGCGACTATCTAGTCTCTCCCAGATAAAAGGCCACCATTTTTAAATGCATCATAGAATTTGCTGAGGGAGATTTCAAGACTAAGAATCCAAATTATATGAGCTATTGTATTTCACTTGGCATAATTTACAGTGGGATTCTGAAGAGAAATCAAGATAAATGATTCCTGAAATATTCCATGTCCCAGAAAAGCAATATGAAACCTTCATAACACTTGGCAGAATGTCCAATGCTTTGTCAAAAAAAAAAACAGCGGCCACTTCAATCACTTGTTTAAAAACTTGCTCTTCCTTGAGCCATATATATTTACTCAATGTCTATGAATGTATACCAAAGCAAAAGATATCCTCCAGAAAACAAACTTAGCAAAAAAAATATATAAATAATAAAACTGTCAACCATGAAATTGCAGAGAGCATTTAAATGGGCAGCTTCTAAGCCATTAGAATAGATGTCTAGCAAAGCTATAGAAATTGTTAACTTGATGTTGGTGACTTACACTAAAGAAAGTATGATAACGATTTTTTGTGACATGTTTATCAAGGAAGATTCTTACAATATATCCGAGATGATAGCAGCATGATAATGATATTGTGATGTGCATCCTGATATCAGTTATATTGATTGTGACTGGACTTGAAAAGACAACAATCTAGAAGTAACTCTTGCATTATGACATCTTTCTTCAAGGATAGACATGTGTTAACAGTGACCATGATTGAATTTGATGACCCTGACCTCCAAGAATATTGACATAACAACTTCATTGGTATGGATAACCCTTGCATACAGATTGCAGTGATCTTCAGTCTTGTAAGAAACTAATTATTTTTCCATCAATAGTTACTTACCTGGAGATTTCGCTCTCCTGAGTAGATATTCCCTCGCTGAGCCAGCAGTGCCCAGTCAAATTCAAGGTAGGAAAAATTCATAAATGGAGGTTTGTCCTCATAGTAATTACTTGATCAATTTCCGAGGAGCTATCGCAGCAGTCCAACAAAATTTCCTAATGACTAACTTCCAGATCTTGATTGTCTGCGATATTTAGGACTTGTCTGTGATATTTAGGACTACAGCTATGAAGACATACTCTACATCAGTAATTCATTTAGTGTTTCAGCTTATTTTGACTATTTACCATTAATCCCTTCTGTAATATGACCTTGGTAGACAGCAAACCATACCTGGTTTACCATTAATCTTTCCTGCTTTCGCTTATCTTGGTTATTTGTTTGGTTGGACAACAGAACACTCTGGTTGCAGGATGTATGTAAATAACTAATCAGGATTCCAATTATAATTCAGCTGGAATACAGCAATGAGGCAACTTACGAAGCACGTTTGACGAGCCAGGCCAATACAAGTGACATTCTTATGATCAAATCCGTCAATAAACTAAATTATGATGAAATTAAACCCTAAAGTTATTTCCAATTTATCAACTTCAATGAAAATTCTTATTCCTAAGCAATGTATTTCAGCATTGACGAAAATTGTCCTCGAATCTTCGCACATATTTAATTGTGAGCTTAATTCCATGACTTTTGATCAATAGATAAAATTTCTTTACGAGAAAAAATATTTTATTTTATTCTGCCAGTTAGAGCATTTGACTGCAGATCAAGAGGTCACCGGTTCAAACCCGGTTGGGACTCATGCTTGAATATTTTCAACAAGATTTTTAATAAGAAATCCTAAATATATTTCTTAAAAAAAAAAACAAAAAGCTCTGGAATATAAGTAACGTGAAATTCTATGCAAATGAAATTTCAGTCAAAAGATCATATAACTACCGGCTAAATCACTGGAACGTGTTTTTACGGCATCAGTTACAGATTTTAAATCAGGAAGCAACACTGAAAACAAAGTGACTAGCCTAAATATACTGTGTGATAGATTCATATAATCTGAGCGCACAATAGAAGCAGCGAAGTATAAATTAATAAAAGCAGACACTTTCTTATTATTGTGATTTCAATAAAAAGGGGAATAAATGCTTAAAGCAGATTCATAAAGAATTCCAACCAAAACCCTACCCAACAGAGATTGCCAACCCAAAAGCACTCCAGATAGACCATGTAAGTTTTTGAATTGCTGTTAGAGTCGAAAAGTTGCAAGAATTTCATGTATTCTGTTGTGTGTGTATGTATATGAGTGAAGCAAAAGTAACAACATACCGAAAAAGTTGCGTTGGTCTGCAAAATTGTGATACTCCTGAGACTGTGGAATGACGGGCGTCACAATTATCAGCGCAATGAAACAGAACAAGGCAACCAACCACATAAAAGGTGTTGAAAATTCATTTTTCATTTTCATTTTTAAACCCGAAAATCCTCATATGAATTATTTTGGATTAAAATAGCGTTTATATTTGTACTTTATTCTCATTCTACCATGCAGGTCCACATATTTTTATTTTAAACCCCAAGTTATCTATGCAATCAGATTAACTGCCCCTGCATGGTATGGATCCTGAACTTCCTGGATCTGTCATGGAGGTGGATCCCATGTAGAAGGAAATGGATCCTGACTTTCTGAAATGTACCCTGTTTTTCCATAAATGGCTTCTCGTTTTTCTGAGGTTGTTTTGCCCACAGATCCATGGTCAAAGCTAATTTTAATGGAGAAAAGCCCCAAATGGACAAAACCCTAACTGCTTAAAGCCATAACCCCCCCTCATACTCTATGAGGAGACTGATTTTCTCATTACAGAATACAGAAGATAGACGCAGATTTAAAAATGAAAAGAAAAGCAAACCTCAAAGGAGAAAAAAAAAAAAACAGGGTTTCAATCAGATTAGATGCTTGATAATCATATATTTATTGAAAAGAATGCAAAGCAAATAAAATGGAGCTTCAGTTGGTTTATATATCTGAAACCACCCTGCCTCTCAGATTTCCTATGCAATAGTAGAGAATTCTGGAGATTTCTGCTGTAAAAATGAAAAGAAAACTTAGGATAACAAAACATTGAATAAACGTGAATAATTAGTTTCCCTATCCAGCATCAAAATCTACTGAAAATTGAATAATTTACCAATTCACAAAAATATGTCGCCCCCTGGAAGTAATCAACCTGTAACTTAAAAACAAGTCAGGTTAAAATTTCCAACAAGTATAATTCTGGATGCCCATAGGCCCTAACGATTAAACCAGCTCTGATACCATATGTAACAGCACAAGTAAAACTAAAATTAATGTCAAAAGGAAAACAATTCTTTCAATGAAATTATACCTGTACTTTCCGGCTGCGAAGTGACCACAAGATTTGGGGACGACTCTCCTCCCAACCGTAGGCTCAATTGTGCAGGATTCTGCAACAACTAGCCACCCCCGAGCCCTCAATCAACGACTACTACCAGTATTCCTAAGTCTTAGTATTCTCCCAAGAGAATGAAGATAGAACCTCAGAATGATCGAACCCCCCCCATCCTCCTCATCATTCATTAAATAGAACAAAACATTGGAAGGGAAACCACATGCACACCCTCCATGTGTCTGCATGCTACTTTTTCTTTACTTTTCTTTGATTTTTTGATAATTTCCCTTTTTTTTATTAGAGCTTTAATATGGTTATTACTATATTTTTTTTATTTTTATTACTTATTTCTTTTAAT
>APFE031098046.1:21349-38605 GCA_000404065.3 Pinus taeda
AATCATGGAGCATGCAAGGTGCATGAGATTGCATGCAGGATTGCCTTTACAATTTTGGGCAGATGCTGTAGATACTATTGTTTATCTAATAAACAAAGGGCCTTCAAGTTCCTTGGATGGTGGTATTCTAGAGGAGGCATGGATAAGGAAAAAGGTAAACTATTTTTTTTTTAAAGACTTTTGGTTGTGAAGCCTTTGTCCACATTAATAAAGAAAATAGAACAAATCTTGAGGCAAAATCAAAGAAATGTACCTTTATTGGATATGGTGTTAATGATTTTGGTTATCGATTTTATGATTATGAAAAACACAAAATCGTTAGGAGCAGAGATGTCTTATTCAATGAAAAGGTTTTGTATAAGGATCAGCTGCAAGAAAGAAACAGGAAATAGAAAATAGAGAATACACAGTGCTTGACGATATCACAGGAAAAGTGATGGTGCCTGAAAATTATAATGATCAACAACTAGAACAACAACCACAACAACATAAAGCACTTCAAACACTTGAAAGTGGTGTTAGAAGATCTACTAGGATAAGTAGATCCCCTAAACGATACTCTCCTTCATTATATTATGTATTGTTGACTGATTTTGGTGAACCAGAATGTTACGATGAAGCAGTGTAGGTAGAAACTAGGAAGAAGTGG
This sequence comes from Pinus taeda, assembly GCA_000404065.3. NCBI lineage: Eukaryota > Viridiplantae > Streptophyta > Pinopsida > Pinales > Pinaceae > Pinus > Pinus taeda. The sequence goes on from APFE031098046.1 coordinate 21,999, forward strand.
AAGCAAGCAATGAAAGAAGAGATGGACTCCTTAGCACATAACCAAACTTGGGACTTAGTCAGGTTGCCTGTAGGTAAAACAACATTGCAGAATAAATGAATTTACAAGTTGAAGGAAGAAGATGGAGGTAGAAAAAGGTATAAAGCTAGACTTGTGGTGAAAGGGTTTACACAGGAAAAGGGTATAGACTTTGATGAGATATTTTCTCCTGTTGTGAAAATGACTTCAGTCACAACTATTCTAAGTCTAGTAGCAACTGAAGATTTTCATCTTGAGCAGTTAGATGTAAATACAACCTTTCTCCATGGGGATTTGGAGAAAGAGATATATATGCAACAACCACAAGGATATGAGGTAAAGGGAAGGAGAAACTAGCTTGTAGGTTGAAGAGGAGCTTGTATGGCTTAAAACAGGATCCAAGGCAATGGTATCTAAAATTTGATAGGTTTATGTCTGGAAAAGGTTATATTAGGTGTCACTCTGATCATTGTGTTTATCTAAAAAGGCAAAATGATCGCAACTATATTATATTGTTATTGTATGTAGATGACATGCTTGTTGCAGGTTCTAACATGCAGGAAATAAATGTGCTCAAAGGTAAATTGGCAAACACATTTGCAATGAAGGATTTGGGTGCTGCAAAACAAATCCTTGGTATGAGAATAACTAGCGACAGGAAGAATCACAAATTAACATTGTCTTGAAGTGAGTACATAGAAAAGGTGTTGAAAAGGTTTAATATACAGAATGCAAAACCAGTTAGTATACCTTTGGCTAGCCATTTCAAATTAAGTAAGGAGGCGTGTCCCAAGGCTCAGGAAGAAATGGCTCATATGTCTAAAGTTCCATATGCATCAGTAGTTGGAAGCTTAATGTATGCAATGGTCTACACAAGGCCTGATATTGCACATGCAGTGGGAGTTGTAGGCAGGTACATGAACAATCTAGGAAAAGAACATTGGATGGAGGTGAAGTGGATTCTCAGGTATTTGAGAGGTACCACCAATCAAGAATTATGCTTTGGTGGTTCAAACATTTCTCTAAAGGGATATGTTGATGTAGATATGGCAGGTGACATAGATAATAGGAGGAGCACTATAGGATATGTATTTACTGTAGGTGGAATAGCTGTCAGTTGGGTTTCAAAATTCCAATGTGTTGTTTCACTTTCAACAACAGAAATAGAGTATGTTGCTACTACAAAGGCTAGTAAAGAAATGATTTGGTTACAAATGTTTCTGGATGAATTGGGTAAGAAGTAGGAGTTGGGCAGGTTATACAGTGACAGCCAGAGTGCCATACATCTTGCAAAGAACTCTGCATTTCATTCCAAGACTAAACATATATAGCTCAAGTACCATTTCATATGGTCAGCATTGGAAGATGGACAGTTGAAGCTGGAAAAGATACACACTAGCCAAAATCCTGCAGATATGCTAACAAATGTTGTAACTAGGGAGAAACTAAGAATCTGCTCAGTTTCAATTAGTCTTCAAGTATGATGAAGAAGATGAGAAACATCCAGGTCCAAAGAAGCAGCGGTGGAGTTGCTATAATCAGTATCCAAGTGGGAGGTTGTTGGGTGTGGAGCTTGATTATCTTTTGTATTCAAAGGTCTCAGCTGGATGTATACCCCAGGAAGACTCTACACCCCTCCTGGGGGGGGGGGGGGGGCGCGCTGGCCCCCCCCATGGGGGTTCGGAGGGCCGACCCCCGGCTGGGGGTCAAGGGGCCAACGGTCCCCAGTGGGGGTTTGGCGGCAATGCCCCGAAACATATGTAAAATTGCCTTGTAAAAGTCTAGTAATTTCTAGTCAATCTGGGCCGTTCATTAGGTAGATGATCTGATGGTAGAAGTTATGTTTAATTTACGGTTTTTTTTCCCTAGAAGGCAACCCCTCACTATATATGAGGGAATTGTATTGCGTCTATGTATATTTGTATTCTCAGTGAGGAAGAGAGAGGAAATTGAGAGCGAAGAGGGTGTTACAACAGATCTACTGTAGGTTGTATCTCTTCAGTTTGTTGGATAATATAATAAAATAAGGTCTTGCTATTTCTCCATGGACGTAGCCCAAACTAGGTGAAACACGTATATCTGTGTCTCTCTTATTTCATGCATTTTCTGTGTTTATAATTATGCAATATTTTATGTGTTCCATTGCTCCGTAATATATAATTTTCTAACATTGGGAACATCATCAAGAGGGAGAAGGCCAAAACTGTACATCTACTCAAGTTAGAGTGTTTTGAAGACTATTCATCCAAAGGAGGCTAGATCAAAAGGTGGTGTCATTCCACTCTCTGTGGGATCAAGGATCATTCTTGAAGAAAACTACCTTCATCAAGGAGACATTTTCTATCCTTTATATCATCATCAACATAAAATAAGAAACAAGGAGAAAGGAGCATCCTATCAAGTAAGTATATACCCTTATCTAAATTTGTCTAAATGTTTTTTTTCAAGGAAATCAACAAATTGGTTGGGGCTTCAAACTATCTTGAAAGGAAGAAAATGATATATCTAAATCTCTTTGAAAATGAGGTCATGGATAATGTCAAAGGATTTATCAAAAAACCATGAGAGGAAGATTCTCAAGCTCTTTCTAAGTATATGAAAGGCTAAGTCAGGGCTCAAAATATTCTCATAGAATCTATCAAGGATCCCTTCATCCCATATGTATCTAAAATCACAAGGTCAAAAGAATTCTATGACAAACTGGTAAAGTTGTATTCCATAAACATTACTGGAGAAGTCATCTCATTAAGGCAAGAAATCCACAAGCTGGAGATGTCTAAGGAATATGGAATAGCCTCATACTTTATGAGGATATCTGAGATGCATATCAACTACAAGAACCAGGAGAAGTCATGTCTGATAATAAAATGACTACAATGGTATTAAATGCACTACCAGAGAAATGGGGTAACTTTACTTCAAGTATATATGGGAGGAAATAAGCTACTCCATTCCAAGATCTATGGTGTTTATGCAAGATTGAAGGATCTAGACTAAAAGCCAAATATAATGTGGGAGCAGTGAGCAAAATCACACTTATGCTATAATGACAAGAAGAAAGGGACAATTTGGAAGGTTTGGTCCTCAGAAAAAGAAAAATAACATGGAAAAAATCCAATGCTATGGGTGTCAAGAATATGGATACTAGAAAAGATATTGTCCTAAGATTAATAAGGACAATAAAAAAAGAGGAAGAGAAGAAGCTCTTATCATCGAAGAAGTGGAGGAAGTTGAAAAGAAGTCCAAGATAGAGTAATTAAGAGATCTCTATTATGAATGAGATCAGTCTTCCTCAACTAAGTTCTTTTCAAATTTGTAAGTCTTATATTGTAAGATATGGCTATCATTATTCAATAAATATGATGCATCATGACATCATAGAAGCATTGGAAGCAAGAGCTGGGAACATCATCATAAAAAAGCATGAAAGACAGTTAGCATATATCACTTAGGAATCTCATTGAAAACACAAGTGGCAAGGTCATATAGTACAAGGTTCATCTTACATCTATCAAAAGGAAACATCTATTGACGGGGATACTTTAGATCCTCAAGATTCTCTGATGGAATCTTCATTGAAAGGTTCACTGATCATGAGGAAAAGCAAGTGTTTCATAAATAATTCCAATTTTGTGGAGTTCATGGGATGATGGTATGATGACATAAAAGTGAAGCAGTTCAAGGGATTGAAGCTCTTTCAATCAAGGAAGCTGCTGTAGGAGTCTAGATGACCCAAAGGAAAAATGATGTATGTATGCTTACATTTGATATGTGGAAGTCATGTCATATGGTTGCAAGTAAGATGGATCAATTCTCTATCTTGAGAGCATGATCAAAATAAAGGATATCCTCCCTCAAAGGAATGGAAGAATACATGGGTCACAAATTCATTAGATGAAAACAATAAAACATGTCCTCATATGAAGTATGAAGTGGTTGAAAACACTTGAGGAACTATGAATGGAAGCTTTTGGGAATGATATGTGTGACGAAAGGAAAGAAGAGATCATGCAATATGAAACCATGGTAAAGGAAATCAACATTCGAAAGACCAAGAAAATTTGACTAGGATATCTCCATGGAAGATATGAAGACTCTGATGAAGTTTGAAAAAGAAAGAGACCCTTGACAATACATATCTTTGGGATATGTGTTGATATGTATGGAGGATGCTGATGTGAACTTGTAGATGTCATGATGAAAGACCATCACAAAGGTAATGTTGATTTTAATGTTCATTCCTTTATTTTTGAACAAGTAGTTTGATAGGCTTATGGAGGGCTACCAAGGGAAGATCAATGGATGTCTTCCACCACCGATGCACATGTAGTATGATGAAATATCCTTAAGTAAACATGGCATGAAGAAGCATCATGACATGAAGGAAGGCCAAATATGGAATAATAGATCACTTTCTGATGATGACTTGGATGACTCATGAATGAAAATGATGGATGGTTGGTGCCCTATGTAGAAGTCCCAAACATGAAGACTCCTAGATAATGAAAAGAAGTTCATGAGATCACGAGGAGGATTTCTTCAAGAAGTTGGTTGTCCCATCATCTCCACTCGAGGATTTGTTGAAGGTCCCTAATTAAGAGGGAGCCTAGAAACAAGTTTCTTACTTGGAAGAAACTTGGAAATTCCTAAGCCAAGAGGGAACTTAGGTACATTCCTTCTGTGGGAATGAGTACATTCCTTCCGCATGAATGAGTACATTACTTCTGAAGGAATGAGTACATTCCTTCTACAAGAATGAGTACATTCCTTTATTTGAATAGATATTTGCTCCCTAATTAAGAGGGAGAGATAGACACAACATTCTTGTCTTCACTTGGGAAGGAAAAATGGATGATTGGGTAAGCATCTGACATCTGATGCTCTTTGAGGATGTATTAGGGCATCCAAGATAAGAGTAGTTGTTGAGGGCCGATATTCTTTGAGGATTGGGAATCCAAGATAAGAATAGTCCTGGTGGAACACACTTGAGAACCTGAGTGGTGTATGTTCCAAGAGAGACAATGCTGAGGGTGTCTATACATATCATGGAGAGACAGAGATGTTTGTCAGGGCCTTGCTATGTGGCAATGCTGATTGATATACAAATGGGTTACTAATCTCATTCTTTTAATGAGAAATTATTCAGATTGAGAATGAACAAGTACCACTGTGAATACCTCCGTAGTTAAGAGGGAGTGTTGAAAAGTAACTAGGTTAGGTATTCATAATGACATGTGTAATTGCGATTTTATGTAATTGATGTAAATAAGAAAAATAAAATTACTATTGTAATGCTTGTCTCACAGGTTTCATGAGCAAGAAATTTTATTTTTAGTAATGTCTGCCATTGTGAGTCTTTGGGATTGGTCATAAAGTCAAATAGAGTTAATGTCATAAAAGACCCTTCTTGGGCATGATACATTTGTATATAAGTCAATAGAAGTGTCAAAAAACCCTCCAAGACAAGCACTAGCATCCTCCTACAAGTCAACTTCAAAGAAATAAAAATATATTGTCAAAGGACACGTCGGTTCACTCGGTGTCATGTCAACTTATATACTTGAACATACAAGTATAATAGCCAGCTCAAATTCCATTTCAACAATTTTTTTTTTAGGGATTACATTATGAAATGTGAGGTACAACAGGAAGTCTAAAGTGTGAGGTACAATAAGAAGTCTGAAGTCTGCAAGTAATATGAAGGTGATAAGGTTTGAAGCAAAAGATGCAGCAAGTACAATGAAGTACAATAGAGGAAAGAGGAGTGTAATCTGAGCTCCCCTCTGATTTTTTTATGGGTTTATATTAATCTCCATCGAGCCTACTTACTGCTGAATAAGAATACATCAAGTTTAATTATAACATAAAAGAGGAGCACAATCATATTACCTCCACTGAGTTTACTTGCAACAGAAGAAGAGGAGCACAATCTAAGTTTGCTTTCAGTAGAAGGAAGGCTGAAACAAGAAGGTACAATCTTGAAACAAGGTCTAGATAAGAAGGTTAAGTCTAGAAGGGAAGTTGAAGGTTTGAAGCTGAATAAGGTTGGAGAAGAAGAGGAGCCGAGAAGAGGAAAAAGAGAAAAGGTTAATTGTTGTTGTCAAAGGATCTCATCAAGAGAACTTGTGTCTTGGTGTTGGAGTGGAAAATAGGTCAAGGATCTTGGTCTTGGTATTTGTAAGTTGTAATCTCTATAAGAATAAGAATTTTTTTGGGTTTTCCTCTCAAAGAATGAGAGGTTTTAGCCCTGGATGATAGCCTATAATTTGTGTCCCTTCTCTCTTTATGGTTTATGCATTGGTGGTAAGAACAGTAATAACCTAAGATAAGAGAAGATCCTAATCTAAAGATGTAAAAATCACTCACAAGAAGTTACTAATAGAAGAGAAATATCTTAATCTCTATGCCCTAGATTTATCAACAACCCCAAGCTCCCGAAAATAGCCTTGACCAGTGCAAGTACCCTTGATTCACGGGGCACCCTGTAGGATAACTACAACAATGATACAACATGATACATCAATCTTATGTACCAGGAGTATTCCCTCATGCATCCACCTAGATGGTCCCTAAGATAGGAAACTAAGTTTTCAATTTGTAATCAAAAGTTGAGGGGGACAATTATGGGTAGGTGTTTCGAAAAATAGGAGAGGGGGTATATCCATTTTCTTATCCTCTCATAGCCTAGTGCTTGACTCTTGTGTTAGATGAGCTTCCATAGTAACATATACAATACCAGACTTCACCACTCATTGATTAACTTATAAGTTTAAATTTGATTGGATTTGGAGATTTTACTCTCCACACCTATTCCAAGGCCTTAAAAATCCTAGACGAATTGATGTACTATGAAAAAATAAAAGATTCTAGTTGATTTTGTTCAGAATTTATTTTACCTTTTTGTTATTTAAGTATGGTTACAAAAGTGAAAATAATGATATTTTGATGCAAAAAACATCAAAATAAGAACACCTAACTACATGAAATGCAACTTTCTTCGATGAAAAGATTGATTTATACAAGGGTTCTACGAATTGCAATGAAATATTTTTCTTTTCCTTTTATATGTAAGAAGAAAACTTTTCACACTATTTTTCAAAGTTGAAAAAGACACCAATTTATTCACACCATGAAACATATGCATTATTCTAATGTAACTAAGTATCAACTAGGATGCTAAAATGGAGTTATAGACATCAATGAAATAGAAGAAAGAATAGTATTTCAAGTAGCTAGAAAGATGCATAAGCTACAAGTGCTCACAAGAAATAAAAAAATACCTAAAATAAGTACACATAAATATATAAATACACTATATGTGCCTTATGGTCGTAGGAAAACTAAATGAAATTCTTTGTCCTAATTCTAAACAAAAAGCAATGAACAAAAAGAAATGAAAAATAAAAACACAACTTTCTTTCTCTTCTCTTAAAAAGTGAAATCAACACTCAACAAAACAAAAGAAATTCAAACTCAAAGGTTTTTGACCATGTATACAATTAATAATTAAAGAAACGAAACCAACCAAAACCAAAAACACTTGCAAACCAAGAAAATCTACGCTGATACTAAAGTGACTTCACATGAACCATACAAGAAATGATAAAGTGCACAAATAAACACTTAAATCCTAAGAGATTTCAAAGTTGAACAATTAAATAGGACCATAAAAATCTTTACAATAAACCCTCGACATAGGAAAACAACATTTTTCCAACCTACAAGGGCATACATGACCATTGGTTCAAAAAAATGCATGTATATGCAATTGTAACAATAAAAAAGTGCGTATATACACTATTGTCATCAAGAAAACCCACATATATGTGTAAAAATAAGTAAAAAATAAAAATAAAAGTCCATATCTAAAATATTAGGCTAAAATGACGGATCCACATAGGGACCAAGACTCAAGAGCACCAAAAAAACTCATGAAACACCCAAATCAAACATACAACCCTTAGGAAAGAAACTGAAAGAGCAACTTCCCTAGTGAATTTTCCAATTCTATTGTGGGATAAAATCCCGAGGCTAGGGTTAATAGCCCCAACGAAGTGGAAGTAAATCAATAACAAATAAAACTAAATCAATCATATAATTTTCTTAAAGTTACAAAGTCTGAGATGGGCACTTACAAGTGGGTCCTACATTTGATGTAGATCCCAAAGGGTCCAAACCCTTTTTCTTCCTCCAGAGGTGCATACCAACAACACAAGTAACATACAAGTGAGAATAATATAAAATTAAGAGAATACGATGAAATATATGATTTATTATTCCATCAATTATCCAATAAAATGATCATGAGCATAATATATGAACAAACAAATTGGAGAAAAATATGAGTTTCTTTATTAAAATTTATTGCACAAAGATGGTTATATTGTCACTTGATCCTTACTATAGGCACTTAACAAAAAATTATTCTAGATCCTCCATTCCTAGGCTACTAAAGGTAGCCTCCTCCAACAAAAGCTATATGAGTGCGAGCAAAATTCTTAAAAGGAATGGAAATGCTTAAAAGCATGGATATGACAAACCTAACAAGGGACAATTTTGTTAGAGTTTATCATTCATATATGGAAAACTCAAGGCATGTATAAATACCACCAAAAATTTATTTGGGTGGTTATACCATGGGCTACAATAGGAGGGTTTCTGGTCTAAACCATAAACCTCATCCAAAAAAAAATTCATATATTTTATTAATATATTTTAAGGCATATGAGAGTTTCTTTGGAAGGACCCATATACATAAGTGTTTTACATTTGGGAATCTCAAGTATAGAATTTGAAAAATCCTTTTTTAGGATAAGGTCAGATATGCATAGGGAAAGGGGATGATTCCCTGGACAAAAAGTGCATCTCAAGATAAGTGTGGAAAAATATGCTATAACAGTTGTAATATGAATCTGAGTATCACATATTTGGATGTTAAGGTCCTTTCAAAAATAACAAAGGAAATCAAACCACACTTGCAAGAATGGATAGGTTCACATTTGCAAGAATTCAAATAGTAACTACAATACTCTGTTATGAAACTAGCTCAGAAAAGATAGAAAATATAGATAAACAACTTAGAAATCAACCTCTTCCAGGGGGAAGCCTACTTTATATTACAAAAATGAAAAATTCTTGGATGATATAAATCACAAGACCTCCTTTCTATATATAGGAGTCTAAGGGGTCATAATATAATCAAAGCCGACATAACAATAATAATGTAAGGGCACAACAATAACAATAGTGGGCTTCTATGGGGCACAATAATAACAATATTGGTACTACATAGGCATGAAAATATAATAAGGGGGTTTCAATAATAACAATAAGGGGTTACACTAGTAGTATAGGGACGTAACATGCCCCTCTCCTTCAAAAAGTGTTGTCCTCAATGCTTGAATAGTTATGGATGCTTATGTATAAAATTTTCTCCCATGTGGAATATTCAGAGGGTAAGTTCTTCCACTTGATAAGATACTATGAAATTGATCAATTTCGTAGCTGTCAGGTTCTTGTTTTCGTGACTTCTTCAGGTTCTAATATGATTTTTCCTTCCTCATCAAGTTTCGACAATATTGTTTGAACTAGGAGCTTGTCAGTTATAACCTTCTTGAAGCATGAAACTTGGAAAACTGGGGGAACTCAGGAAGATGTAGGAGGCTCCAATTTGTATGCCATAGTACCAATCTTTTGCAGCACCTTGTAAGGACCATAGTACTTTGGTGATAATTTATTATCCTTCTTAGCTTGCTTGAGGTACATTTGTTTGTATGGTTGTATTCGTAAAAATACCCAATCACCTATATCAAAACTTATTTTTCTGCGATGTTGATCTACTTGTTATTTTTTTCTATTTTTCACCAAAGTGGGGTTATCCTTTAGAAGTCGAAGAACTTGTTGTGGATGCTCAATGTGATCTTTTACCGCTTGAACCTTTTTCTTCTTGATATGTCCTTCTACCTTAATAGTTTGAGGAGTGGTAATTCCTACCAATGCATTACAAGATATGGCCAGATTCAATTATTGATGCTTGATGTGATCTTTCACTTCTTGAATCTTAAAATTTTCTTTTAAAGATGATGTGATGGACGACAGATGATATCCATAAAGTGCCATAAATGAGGTCATTTTTATTTCAGTATGGAAGGAAGTGTTATACCACCATTCAGTCAGATCATATCTTTGAAAATATAGCGATACAAGATCTGAAATTCGGACTCAGGTTCAGAACGATTTCAGCTCAAATGGTTTTTTTTTAGCTTCTAAAACTTCGTAGAAGAAGCGTTATATTGAAAATGCCACGATGCCCCATTTGGAGCAGTGAAACCCTAGAATCCAAAGCTCTGATACCAAATGTTATGAAACCAACTCACAAAAGATAGAAAATATAAATCAATGACTTAGAAATTAGCCTCTTTGAGGGGACAACCTCCTTTACATTACAAAAATGAAAAATTATTGGATGATATAAATGACAAGACCTCCTCTCTATATATAGCAATATAAGTGGTCATAATATAACCAGAGACGACATAAAAATAATAATGTTAGGGCACAACAATAACAATAGTGCGATTCTATGGGGCACAATAATAACAATATGGGTACTACATGGGAACAACAATATAATAAGGGGGTTGCACTAATAACAATAAGGAGTTACACTAATAACAATAAGGGGTTACACTAGTAGTATAGGGACCTAACATACTCTTGCCAAAAGGTAAATCACCCTTGCTAGAAAACAAACACACAGACATGAAAGTAAACAGATAGGTAGGAAAGTCAATCACTATTTCTAAAAATTAAACACACATGAAAGAAATTAAATAGGTGACTTGATCAATCTTATTGTTTATTCCTAAACTCTACAACAACATTACTCATGAATTGATGACATACTAAAATTCTAACAAATTGTGATACAAAAATCAAAACTCAATATGATAAATCAAGGATAATACCATAGAATCTTAAAAATAGAGTAAATTCAATCAACACACCATTCGAAAATAGAATAAATCTCTTAACGAGTTCCATCATCACTAATAATTAGGAAGTAGAGTAGATTTCTTGGTGAGTTGTAGTAACATAAATGATTAAGAAACTTATTAAGTAATCAAATCAACTAAAATTTGAACGAAAACATCAACTACCCTAACTAAAATATAGGAAATATCTAACAAAATTTGGGCCCCACCTCTTTAGAGAAGGTATTGGTTAAAATCATAGCAACATGCCTACACTATTGGCACATCACATACATAGAATGGAAATGGAACAAGAATCGATAAGATTTTTAATTAACAAAAATCAAAATGTAATTATAATAGTCTTCTCATTTCTTACTAACCTAGCTTGAATATAGTATGGTACATTTATGCAATTCTTTAATCTCTTAGTTTGATTATGAAATCAAAGGAAATCTATGAGAATATGTGATTCTGAGGTTTTTCTCCCTTTGTTACAACAACATAGCCAAAATATGGAAAAATGGACATCTTCTGACTCACTGAGTCACTGTGACAAGTAGGACATTTATTATGGTCAAGCTCTCTACGTTGTTTGACAAACCACCCTTTTTTTTGTCTGTTAGCTAATCAAGCAACAATGATTTTTCATCCAGTAGTTGACTTGCATTGTGCTACTGCAATTATACATAATGTTGCATCATTTTCTTTCATGATCAATGTGCCAAGATGTTGTAGCATCAATACTCCAACATCAATACTTAGTCATGTTGAAACATCAGTAGGGTGTTGCAACATTGGTACTTATACATGGTGCATCATTAGTAGGGTTTCGCAACAGTAGTGCTAGAGGTGTTTGGTGGCCTGGGTGTAGGGGATATGGAAAAAATCTCAAATTTGGCTACAATTTCTTCAATATCAGGCCAAATTTCTCCCTCTATTTGTATTGGCGTATCAATCATTTAATATTAACTGATAGCCTCATGGATTCTCCTTTGATCACCCCAACCCTTGTTATCGGTGGTATTTCTCACACAAAGCCCTTATCCTCTATCAGGACTGTAATTCCAAAGGAATTATAGTAATACACTATCATTGCTTTTAAACAAGTGAAAATTCATTTATAACACAATATACACGATCACCGGAGGTTTTGTTCCAAAGGAACAAAATATATTATCATGCTTTAGAACCATTATCACAGCCTATTAACAATCTTTATGTTAATTTCGAAGAATTAACACTATCGGTGCGTTTAACGGCCCCTCCTCCTTCCTTCCTCTGATGTAATGATATATATGTATATATCAGAGATCACAATAGGCAATCCCGCTATTCCAAGGACTTGGCTCCTCCACTCTGAACTTGCAATCTGATATACTTGCAGAATTGACACCCTTTCCACCCTTCTCTATAATGTTTCGGGTCCGGACTATCAGGGTTTCGACACTTGGCAGTTCCAAAGGTCCCTTCCCTGCTCCACTTGTGGTATTGCAATATCGGTTCGGACCCCATAAGGGTATGAACCAAATCCAATAAAGTTTCAGGTCTGGAACTATGTTCCGACTAAGGAAATAACACGATTTCTCTTTCTAAAACAGAGTTTGGCCGTGGAACTCTATAAACGATTCAGGAAGCCTGTGCTTGCCAATATGAAGGAAAAATGATTGTAAAGGCTTCAGCTTAAGCATTAATTTTAAAATAAGGTGAATTCATTGATTTTCAAACTTAGAAGAAAGCAATAGGACAGATACAGGCATACAATTATCAATTAACAGAGAACCATTAATTCAAAGGAACAGAGAGAGATGTTTTCAGATGATAATGCTTTCAGGCTCGAATCCCACTATGAGCCTCTCATCATTTTATTTATAATAAATAGATAAAGCCTTTCTCTCCCATTATCCTTTCCAAAAGCATGCTTTTACATAGAAGGATTTAAAGCGTAAAGCTTTGTTACAGCTATCCATAAGCGATGATTTTAGCATGATTTATTCTTAATTCTATTCTTATCCTAAACTAGGAAAGCATGGAAATTGCTAGCTAAAGGGCCCCACTCCCTTGTTTGTAGATTTTTTTATTTTTATTTTTGGAATATGTTTGAAGACTTTTTCCCTCTAAGTCACATGCTCCCGCATCAGACTCCTGAGGAAAAAAATTTTCATGAGCTCCTATCCATGAGTTCATCTACAGGACTTCCCAGTTTCTGTAGCATGTCTTCTGTAACCCAAGTAGCTTCAGCAGTCGGCTGATCCTTCTGCTTTACCAAATACTGGAAGTACTCTTGTCCCCTTGTTTTCCTAAACACCTTCTTGTCTAGAATTCTTTCTGGCTACAAATTCTTTGTTGTGGGTAACTGTTTTACCCAATCAATCTCTTGGTTATCTTGATCTTATGCTGTATCATCTGCATTTTCACCTTCATACTTGTATAGGTCTGTAACATTAAAAATTGGTGAAATTCCAACATCAAGGGGTAACTCAATCTCATAGGCATTTGCAAAAAATTTCCTCAATACTCTGCGTGGTCCAATTTTTTTGAACTTCAGTTTGTTATACTCCCTCTTTGGAAACCTCTCCTTTCTAATATGTGCTAAAACCAAATCTCCAGCTTCAAAGTGCACCTCTCTTCTTATCATGTCTACTCTGGTTTTATACTTGATTTTGGTATCATGCAGCTGCTGCTTCACTTGTTCATGTATTTCCTGCATTTCTGAAGCAAAGTCTTCACCCTCTGCAATTCTCATATCTTCTTTTCCCAAGTTTCTTAACTCAACTACTCCTCTTGGATGCATTCCATAAACAATATGGAATGGAATCTGTCCTGTACTCCTATTAGGTGAGTCATTATATGCTTACTCAATTTTTTCCAATACTTGATCCCATTGCTTTGGATGTTCTATAGTAAGGCTCCTTAAAATATTGCCTAAACTCCTGTTCACCACTTCAGTCTGTCCATCCATTTGTGGGTGATAGGTAGAACTAAAACTAAATTTAGTTCCCAGCTTCTTCCATAGTGTCCTCCAGAAATTTCCAACAAATTTGGAATCCTTGTCTAAGACAATACTTTTGGGCAACCCATGTAATCATACAACTTCCTTGAAAAACAAATTAGCAATGTGAGAAGCATCACTAGTTTTATAACATGGAATAAGTGTTCCATTTTTGAAAATCTGTCCACTACAACAAAAATTGAATCATTACCTCTTTGAGTCTTTGGTAAGCCCAAAACAAAATCCATACTTACCATATCCCAAGGCCTATCTGGAATTGGTAACGAGATATAAAAACTTGTGTTTTTGCTTCTTCCCTTTGCATGTTGATAGATTTTGCAAGTTCTCACATACTTTTCCACTTCAGATTTCATTTTTCAGCTAGAAATAAAATCTGTTTAGCTGCTCATAAGTCTTCTTTATGCCAAAATGTCCTGCAAGTCCTCCACTATGCTTTTCTTTGATTAAATTCCCCCTCATTGAATAGTTTGGTATGCACAATTGATTTTTTTTAAACAACAGTCCATCTTGTAAGAAGTAATCCAACCATTTACTCCTATCCATCAAGACAAGATTTTTACAAGCCTCAAATGCTTCTTTAAAATCTGAATTGGTCTCATATTATTCTTTATGAAAATCAAAACCCAACACTTGGATTTGAGTCTCTTGAAGCAATACATTTCTCTTGCTTAAGGCATCTGCAACTTTGTTTGACTGCCCATTGTTATAAAATTATATATTATGGAGCAATGGAACACATAAAATATTGAAGAAATATAAACACATAAAACACATAAAACAAGAGAGACACATATATACGTGGTTCACCCAGTTTAGGCTACGTCCACCTCGAACAACTAGTCCTTCCTTTTTATTATCCAGCAAAATGAAGAGACACAACCTATAGCAGATCCGCTGTAATATCCTCTGTTTTCTCTCACAGTGTCACCTCTCTGTTTCTCACTCACATATATTACATAGACTCAATATAATGCCCTCATATGAAGAGAGGGGTTTCCTTCTAGGGAAAAAAACCATAAACTAAACATAAGTTCTACCTTTAGATCATCCGCCTAATGAACGACCCAGATTGACTAGAAATTACTATACTTTTACAAGGCAATTTTACATATGTTTTTAGCTTCGGGAGCGCTGCCCCGAGCCCTTGTTGGGGGATTGCTGGCCCCCGGACCCCCGCGGGAGGGACAAGTCCCCCCCACATCCCCCCCGTGTGGAGGGGTGTACAAACTTCCTGGAGTATACATCTGGCTGAAACAAAGACCTCTGAACAATCATGCTCCACACGCAACAATCTCCCTCTTGGAGAATCATTGTAGCAACTCCACCACTACTTCATTTGCTGGACAATGACTCCTCTTTGGACCTAGCTATTTCTCATCTTCATCGTCATCCTTGAAGACCAATTGAAACTGAGCATATTCTCAGTTTCTCCCTAGTTACAACTTTTGTTAGCATATCTGCAGGATTCTGGCTAGTTTGTATCTTTTCCAGCTTCAACTCTCCATCTTCTAACACTGATCGTATGAAATGGTACTTGAGCTATATGTGTTTAGTCCTGGAATGAAATGCTGAGTTCTTTGCAAGATGAATGTCACTTTGGCTATCACTGTATAACATGCCCATATCATGCTCCTTACCCAATTCACCCATAAACCTTTGTAACCAAATCATTTCTTCACTAGCCTCTGTAGCAGCAACATACTCTGCTTCTGTTGTTGAAAGTGCAACAACACTTTGGATTTTTGAAACCCAACTGACAGCTGTTCCACCAACAGTAAATACATATCCTGTAGTGCTCCTCCTGTAACCTCTGTCACCTGCCATATCTACATCAACATATCCCTGTAGAGAAATGTTTGAACCACCAAAGATAATGCTTGATCTGTGGTACCTTTCAAATATCCGAGAATCCATTTCACTGCCATCCAATGTTCATTTCCTGGATTGTTCATGTACCTGCTTACAACTCCCACTGCATGTGCAATATCAGGCCTTGTGCAGACCATTGCATACATTAAGCTTCCAACTGCTGATGCATATGGAACTTTAGACATATAATCCATGTCTTCTTGGGTTTTGGGCACATTTCCTTACTAAGTTTGAAATGGCTAGAAAAAGGTGTACTAACTGGTTTTGCATTGTGCATATTAAATCTTTTCAACACCTTTTGAATGTACTCATTCTGAGACAATGTTAATTTGCAATTTTTCTTGTCTCTAGTGATTCTCCTACCAAGGATTTGTTTTGCAGCTCCCAAATCCTTCACTGCAAATGAATTTGCCAATTTTCTTTTGAGCACATTTATTTCTTGCATGTTAGACCCTGCAACAAGCATGTCATCTACATACAATAACAATATAATATAGTTGCCATCATTTTTATTTTTAAGATAAACACAATAATCATAATGACATCTAGTATAACCTTGTTTAGACATAAACTTGTCAAATTTTAGATACCACTACCTTGGAGCCTGTTTTAAGCCGCCATACAAGCTCTTCTTCAACCTGCACACTAGTTTCTCCTTCCATTTCACTTCATATCCTTGTGGCTGCTGCATATATATCTCTTCCTCCAAATCCCCATGGAGAAAGGTTGTCTTT
>APFE031098046.1:50231-76471 GCA_000404065.3 Pinus taeda
GGTGACGTGGCAGTCTGTGAGTGGTCCACGGGGATTGCATAGGTGGCAGACACGCAGGAGCACTGGCGGTCGGGGGTGCTGACAGGGCGCCAAACGGACGTGACGTGGGTGGGCCGTGGCGATGGCGTGGGCAGGCGGTTTAGCAGAGTGGTAAGCGGGTTTTCTCGGACCGCCCTCTATACGGTCGCGGTATTGTCAGAGGGTGCTCCGAGAGACTCTAGGGGGCGACGCGTGGTGGAGGCCTGACGTCACCCTCTGACAGTTTCTCGGAAGGTAACTTTCGGTCGCTGATGCCCGTCCGATATGATGTGGACCGTCGGATGGGAGGGCCCAGATCCGACGGTTGACGGAACGATAAGGTGCGCGGGCAATATTTGACTGCGGGGAGAGTAAAATATTATTTTCTTTTGAAATTCGCGCCTGGCGGAAACTTTGGAAAAGTGGATTTTCCGGGTTATTTCAGCATTTGCGGGTTAAATGGGTTTTTGCAAAGGTTTATTAATAAAGTGGGTTTTAAGGCTATTAATCCGAGAAAATCTCGGATTAATCCCTAGGATTAATTATTTGGCGCTCTTTGGGTTGCGCTCAAATGTTTTTTTTAGCGCATGAAGACCTTTAGAGTCATACATAGAGCTATAATGCTTGGGGAAGGGGATACATAGATTTTTGGGTTTTTTCCAAGTTTTACATAGTAATAGAGGAATAGGGGGTATAGGGAGTTAGATAGTAATAAGTTAGTAGTTAATATGAATGAAAGAGGTGGATGGGGGGGAATACTAAGTTTTTATGAAGTCAACTTAGTTTTTAGGAAGTAGATCAAAATGAAAAGAATATTTGCACAAGAAATGTGGCTTTCAAAGAAACTCAGAACCAACAAAAGACATTGATTTTCTTTGTGTACATGGGTGGCATAGGGATGTTAGTCATGAATGGGATAAGGGGTGATTTGGAAGTTAGACATGCTCCATTAGGCTTCTGCAAGACTGCTGCAAATAGGTCATTTGTATTGGCCCCATGTTTTCACCCTTGTTTTATGCCAGTGAAATGCCATGAACCAAACTTTCTGCAACCCCCTCTACCTACCCACTCTATTGCCTAGCATTTTTTGTTACTTCCAAGGAAGGTGCACTTAGATTTGCAAACCCTTTTGTGCCTTTTTCTTTTCATTTTTGGCTTTCTTTTGATTTTCTATCTAAAACTACCCTTATTGGTTCCAAGGCCCCAGATTAAACAGTTGGGAACCTTTCTTTCTCTACCTATCTACTACCTGCCAAGATTGAGCTGTTTGGACAGTTTTCTTTCTCTAATCTACTACAAAAATTGAAACATGGCATGACCCAGCTTAGGCTATTAGATCACCCATCTAGAAGTAAGGCAGCATCAACCAAAACAAGTATACCTTTTCCACAAGAATATGAGATCTTTGCATCACCAAAGCAGATCATATTGGCACTTCCCTTGTCAATCATGAAAAATGAAACCTATTGGTATAGGTATCTAACACATCCAACATCTAGGTATTTAACATTTCACTGAACACTCCAACATAATATTCCTTGCAAATCTAGATGTAATGACCTGCCAAGTCAACATACCACATCATTTTCCACTTGTATTAGTGTAGAGTTTTTCTGTAAGTGAGCGAAAATCCCTTACTTAAGTTATAGGTGAATTATAATTGTAACAACAAAATATGGTTGCTTCTATGCTTTATATCTACAATAAAACATGAGAAAAACCCTGCAACAAAATAGATCATGCAAATAGAAATATATCACAACAAAAAATATAAGTGTAATAACCCAATGAAGGAATTGAATAAATGATATTTTTTATTAATTAATACACCTGGTGAGGAGAAATTATAGAATAGGTTTGTAGTTCCCCCTCCGTGGGATGGGTTTATTTCTTGTCCTTATGCTCCAACAATGTTCTTCTCTCTCTCAATTTGCAATGAACATAAAACAAAAAAAGGTTCTTGAACTCAAGTGGGAGCTTGATGCTATGAGATGATAATGTTGATGATGAAAATAGTCATGGTGAAGAATGGAGAGAAAACTCTATTTATAACAAAATATTGAGCTAAATTAGGAATTAGAAAATAATAAAATATTTTTGACTAAATCAAAATCTAGCTGTTGTGAATACTTTATTATATTTTTTAGAGGGAAAACATATTCAAAATGATCAAATACCTTTATTTAGAATGTGGTTGAAGTAATCAACAAATAAAAATGATTTATTAGTCAATTTTTTTTTTTTTGTAAGTTGGGGCGGGACTCTCCGATTTACATGTCCATTATGTACCCCTCTACGGGGGAAGGGTAGCCCAAGATTTGAACCCAAGACTTCTGGTTCGGTGAGACTTTATTTCCACGACCCTTGCCGCTTGAGCTACCCCATGTGGACGATTTATTAGTCATTTTTTGAAAATTAAGAAAAATATGAATTAGAAATAATTATTAAATAATGATTTAACAATTATCTCAAAAGGAAAATAGGGAATAAATAAGGAATAATAAATAAATAGTGGTATTTTTAATTATTCGAGGGTGATAAAGGCAAAAGTGATAAGAAATAATTATCATTTTAACCATTATTTCTAGAGAATATTAAATAAATAATGTTTTATTTAATTATTCTCATGGGGTTTTTTGGATTTTAATGAGGACTAATTTAGAAAAATGGTTTACTAAATTATTTCCTATGGTGAAAATGGATTTTAACATGGTAAGATGAATCCTACATGGTGTATTTTGATACACATAGTAAGAAATGTCTAGGTGAACATTTTTTGGGTGATAACAAATTCCCCCTTAACGTAAGAGTGTTAGAAGAAAATCATATGATCGAAATACATTTAGGTTTCAATTTCACGAGAAACCAAAGGGGAGTCGTAGCGAGAGAGAGAGAGAGAGAGAGAGAGAGAGAGAGAGAGAGAGAGAGAGAGAGAGTTGAAGCAAGGCAAGGAAGGATTGAGAATGGAAGGGGCGAGACCTACATATCTGATATAAGTCTCCTTTTATTAGTAAGTACATAATCTCAAATGAGGCAGGGGAGGCATACCCATACTCGTCGAGATAACTGAGTACAAATAATAATGGTGCTCCCATCAATGTGGGTATGAGAAAAAAATACATGACATATAATATGCTACCATCAATGGGACCGGAAGTGATACAATGATATAATGAGTCCCATATACATAGTGTGCCTAGAAAACAAAGGCCAGGACTTGATACAATAACAATGGTTGATTTGAGTACATGAGGCACAATGCCCCCCAAAATGAGAGGAGGGGGGATATCACAACCAAATAAGCCTTGATGAACAAGAAAGGGATCTAAAGATATCAATGGAATTTTTGAAGGAGACATGCATGTTGTGGTCTATACGATCGACAGAAATCGAGCTAGTCAAATCAACATAACAACATCTGAGGTAGGATCCTAATTGACTGACATTCGGGCATGTGGGGATATACCTGAAGGGGCATCCCCTCATGAGGTCTGGAACATCTTACATGCACCGAGGAAAGGATGGTAAATTTTGTTGGATTGCTATACCATCAAGTGTATGATTCTTGATCGTGTAATAATGAGTTTGAGTCGAGCACGTGAGAAACCACCAAGTCAAAGGGCAATGATGATTCCCTTTGTGGATCCAAGGAACTGAACAATTATGAAGGTTGGAATCAAGTTACACCACCTTCTAAATCACTCTCTTGGTATAAATATGCTAAAGTCAATAGAAGAGGGCCCACCAGAGTTGAGGCAATGAGGAGTCCTTAACAAAGGCACGAGGACCCAGTAATGTGACCGATAAACTAACATCAAGGGTGATGATGGAGGAATAAGATAAGTGGTGGACTTCCCACTTCCCTTGCTAGAGCATAATAGGCATGGTTGACCTGGTAGTGACTGAATCGATTCCAGAGGGGATGATCAATTGCTCAAATGGAGGATTTTAAAAGACATGTCAGTATAACTGGAGGCCACATGTAAGTGAAATGGGATAAATGTGATGGAAGGATGGATGATGTATTGTAATAGGACTCAATGGGAATCTAAACAGAGTCCATGG
This sequence comes from Pinus taeda, assembly GCA_000404065.3. NCBI lineage: Eukaryota > Viridiplantae > Streptophyta > Pinopsida > Pinales > Pinaceae > Pinus > Pinus taeda. Next base: position 54,315 of record APFE031098046.1, read on the forward strand.
ATGCAAGGGTGACTCATCTCTGATGTTAAGCAAGGGTAACTCGATGATGCTTCCACATGGAGGAGGCCTGAAGGGGACTATAAATGCATCAGTAAATATTGGTTACTCACATTGAAATTTAACACATAAGTCAACAAGTGCAAAGGGAAATTGGTAACAAAGTATATGTGACTCATATGAAGTGATTCGGTTTTGATAGGTAGCAATGTGAGATCTCATGGAAAAATGGATTCCTGGTGAAGTTTCAAATTACCAAAAATGAAGAAATGCCCATTATACACCTCGGTGAGAGATTTCCAAGGTGTTGATGGTTTGTCAAACCAAGATACGGTTTTCTTGTAATGGTCAATGGAAAAAAAAGGCTTTCCCTATAAAAGGGCTTCTTGCCCCCAAATCCAATTCATTTGTACATTTAATTGTTGGAAAACTTGTAGAGGAGGAGGAGGACCTAAATCTTGGTGAGTTTGTAGTGGAAAAACCAACTGTTGGAACTAAGATCAGTAAGATTCAGGTATGTGACATTACTTGTCCAAAACTTGCATTAATTCTTGGTGTAAGGATGGTTCCTAGTGAATAATCAAGGTAAGAAAGGAATACATGAATGAACTACTAGAGAAAGTCTAGGATCATCCCCACCCACTAAGTCAAACATGGGGATTGAGTGGTAAGTGTGGTATCACATAGAGTAGAATGGTTGAATATATGATATCAAGAATCTATGATATGTGATGTGTAGATGGCTTTTTGGAGAGGTCAGTAGGACAAACTATCCAAGAAGAGAAAGGATAATCGACCATACCTATATCATTGGGGTCTAGGCCGAGACTTGTGTTGAACGAGTGAGAAGGTGACTAGGGGTGTCATCAAGCCCCCAAACATGAGCCCACAACATATGTTATGGAATGGAATGATCAAGTATGCAAAAGTGAGAATGATGCCCCCAATTGGAAGTGTTTGTGGAATGCCATTGTGTTCCAAGTGCTCAAATAATGGATTTGAGTATTCAACCTGACTGACATAAGATCATTTAGTGGATTATGAGGAGATGTAAGGGCATATGTGCCCATAATTTTTGTATGTATGGTTATAACATGCTATGAACATGTCGAATATATTTATAATAATGGGTTTTGAACAAATTATGATGGATATTTTGGTACATAATATGGTTATGCATCATATTAATGATGTAGTTCACCATTTGTTGTTTATGTTTATCTTGTTATGGGAAGAATGGATAAATACAGTTGGAGAAAGGAAATGGTGTGTTACCAATCTCATTTGGCATTGCATGTATGAGTAAAATTGACTAAATTTGTGGGTTCACATACATGGTGTCACCATACCAAAGAGTGGCTTCAGATATAATGAATTGATGCTTACCTAGATAACAAGGTGGTTGAACAAAAACAATGTCTAAGGGTTTGGGTTGTTGATGGAAGACATAGGAATGCTTAATTGGATCATCCCCATGGTGATATGGAATGATATAAGGCTTTGGAATTTCTTCATGACGGGGAAGAATAATGGCATTAGAGTCAACACTACTAGATGCACTAGGAGGTTTGGGAGAATCTCTTCTCTTCGACTCTAAAAAATGGATGCCCCCTTACCCAAAATTTATGCGGCAATGTAATGGCCACAAGATGGATGTGGTTTGAATTCATGGGTTCAAAGTAAGGGGTGATTAAACCAATCATCATCATGGGAGACATGGTTCACATATGCAACATCTACTATGGTAGACAGATGACATGTGGATACAAGGTCCACTAATGCTGATACCAAAGTGCCTTCTGTAGAAGGTTTGAAAGAAGCACAATAAGAAACTCATAAAGAGTCTGAATATATTGATCCCATGGATGATGATAGGTAGATACTAGGGGTTGAATTTTCTATCCTCTCAACATCAGGATGGGGAATAATATGGTGGGTTGAGAAACTTCCTTCCTTGGAAAAGAATTAGGTCCAAAACCCGCAGGTAGAGGGGAAGTTGGATCACTATGAGCGACATATAACTCACGAAGCACTTGAAGTGTATCACATAAATATTTTAGATGGGGACAATGATAGGAATAATGTCCATACTTATTGCACAAAGCACAAGGGTGATTCGTGCGTAACATTTTTTTCTTTTTGGTGGACTCAGGTAAGGTAACATGAATCTTAAGAATGTTAGGGTCAAGAAAAGTATCAGAGACCACATTATTAATATGAGGGAGTTTAGGACACTTATTGGTGGCATTCCCAATAACATCGTGCAAATCACATGGAGGATAAGGATTGAGAGGTTTAGGAGGGGTGGGAGTCACTTGGGGTGCCTTCTCTTTGTTTCCCTTTTTCTAGGCTTTCCCCTTGTTGTGCTGTACAACAACCCCCCATTTCATAAAATTTTACCTTCAAAACTATAATATGAAAAGGGTCCCTTTTAGACTAAATTGGTATCAACTTATCATTCCTCAAAAGGTCTAGAAGGAAACAAAACATTATAAACCTTTTGAGACAACATATAATCGGTCTTATGATAAAAAATGAATAATTCTTTATTATTGCGATAAAGTAATCGCAAGATCGCATATCAAAATAACAAAGGATGCATAACAAAAGATCCATTGGTTTTCCCCGATGTGACAAGCATGAATAACTATCGGATATCAGGAAGGCAAGCAATCATAACAAAAGGCCCCTCTCTTTGCTTCGATGCAATATCGCTATCGGCGATTGGGGAGTGTAACATATGTGAAACAAAAATCCCTCTTCTAAAAACTCCCGATGCGAATTAGTGATATCGTTATCGGCAATCGGGGATTCCGCAATGACATAAATGAAACTACTCAAGCATTCTTCCGATCTTCGATTGCGATAAAATTAAGCGTGACTTTCAAAAAGGATTGATAAGGCTTGGGTATATTGTCTTAAATTATTATAAAAAGCCTTTCTCTTCCCGATAGTGATTCACTTGCGATCAATTGCCAAAAAATCAAATCCACGCTTAAATGAAATATTCGACGAATAAAGGATATGATGAGCATTTAAATGATTGACAGGTTTAAACGACCAATTAATGGAGCAGTTATGCCAAAATCTCTTCAGAGATTGTATTTGCGACAGTCTTATTTTAATCCTCCATTATTCATTGATTGATATAACTCTTTCATACTTGGTTGCACCACCTATTCTCTGCATTACATTCATTTTATCTCCTATGCAGAGCTCCTCCGAAGCAGCTAATTTAGGCCAAATGGGGAAGAAGTCTAAGAAATGTGGAACAGCTTCAGCTTCCGTAGTAATAGGACAACATACTATCGATCCGGGACCAAGTAAAAAAGGATTAATCTCAGACACCACATGTCTTGGTCTCGGTAATACTACTTGGCAGAGCATCTATATTCTGGTTGAGGCCGAAGAGCCTCAGGAAACATCAGTACAAGATATAGCAGGCTCGAACTGGAAGTCCGAGGCTACCCTAAAGGATTTGGCCGATTCTTACCTACACCGGATAACGGCTCGAGAGCAAATTCTTCCATACACAGATGTGGTAAGATGGGCAGTTGAGGAAATTCCAATTACAAACAGAACATTTTGCACTATCGACAGGAGAGTATTTGGTTCATTTCAGCCCAATGATTTGAGACAAATGTATCATTTGCCCGAACCAGAGAAGAAGTATAACAAAGCATTTATGGAGAAGTTCAGAGATGAAAATGAAACTGAATCAGCACTTATATGGGAATGGGGATAGAACCCAGCGAAACACAAGCATGAGTCCTCGGGTAAGTACTCTGTCGATTCCTTGTGTTCTCCTTCTTGTTATGTTGGAGCGATGATGTGTAGGATTTGGGGGTTGCATGACTCCTCAAAATTTTCCATAGAGATGGTATCTTTAATGGAAGCAGCATGCAATAGAAAAATAATGGATTGGGGTAATATATTATCTGATAAGTTAGCAACAGCTATTCTTGAGTTCAGAAACAAAACTCGCGTTACTGATAGGGTTATTCCTCCATTTTACTTTAGTGCCTACATCTTAGATACTCTCTGTTTTAACTCCAAATTTCCTGTGCTGGGGTGGAGATGGACTCCACAGGACCCCATGCCCATTCATATCTATCACCAGAAGTTGTGGAAAGCCCATTATAAACACCACCTATATCAAGTTTGCAATGGATTTATGTTACCCATTTACTATGCAGTTTTTGACAAACCTGCTCCTAAGATTTCCTCACAAGCAGAGATTGATTTGACAGCCTTAGGAACTTGGTTCGGAGAAGAAAAATTTACATATGTAAGAGTTTTCGGCAGTTATGCTAGGCCTCATGTCCTCCCCTTGTATATACCCAACAAACTATTGGCTAGAGAGATAGCATATCAGCTTACACCCGTAGGAGCTACAAAGACTTTGAGGAATTCAAAGAAGCAGTTATGGCCTCCTTTTCCTCTAAGATGTAGTGTTTACACTCTGCATGACTACAAGTATGCAGAGAAAGAAGCAGAAAAGATAAATATACTGAATCTTTCCACTCTTCCTAACAGACGATTTGATCCAAACAAAGTCGTCTATAATGTACTAGAACAGGCAAAACTCACTAAATTTTAACATAAATAAGATGAGTTTGATGACCTATTCTCCTCAGGCGAGTCGTTATTTCAGGTTCAAGCGATAGCTAAAATGAGATATCACGATGATGGGTTAGTCAAATTTAACAAACTTAGAGAGTAGAGGTTGCAAACTCTACCTCTAGATTTGTTAGCCACTGCTCCGATGACACAGTCAAGTGAGCCTGAACAACGACTTACCAATGAACCTCCTGCTACATCAGAAATTTTTGAAGAAGTCCAAAGAAGAGAGTAGGAGGAACTCCAGAGGAAAGAACAAGAAGAAGTACAGAGGAAAGAATAAGAGGAAGCGCAGAGGAAAGAACAAGAGAGAATATATGAGGAGGAACAAAAAAGACAGCAGGAGCAGAGCAGCAAGGATGTGAATATCGATACCCAGATTGACCCAAGATTGCTCCAGGAATGGCAGAAATTTGATTCAATCATAAGAAATCTAGAAAGCTCAAGAGATGCCAATACATCCAAAGTGGCTGATACACAGGATACATCATCAAAATAGGTTCCAAGTGAAGGAACCAGCAGTCTACCCCCTACTACAGACTTAGAAATAATTCCCAAAGATCCTTCGGATCAAATCATTTTAAAAGTGGAGGATATACCTCCATTGGATGTCTTTTATAGCCCAAATCATAGGGCCATAGTAAAGCGACAGCGGAAAAGGAGAAGGATTAATCAACCTTCCCTGTTCCCTGAACAAATAGTGACATCCAACATATTTTGGAAGGAGGAGTTCGATCCTTCCGATGACCTAACAAAGTTGTCCCAATATGCTGGAGCCTATTCGGCGGCCACCATGGACAAAGCATCGGAAGTGAGTAATTTGTTAAAAGAAAAATACCAGGCAATCATTTTGTTACAAGCACAGCTATCGGAGGCACAACAGAAAGTAGAACAATTAGAACAACAATTGTCCACGTAGCAACAATTAAATAATCAACTGAACAAGTAGTTGCATGAAGAGAAATAGAGGGTAGATTCGAGTGCGATTCAAAGGTAGAAAGAACTATCAGAGGCATTAGCAAAATTGAAGACAATGAATGAACAGATGGTAAAGACAAAAGATGAGAAAATTGCTCAATTATCGGGTCAAATAGACTGAAGTTCAAGAGTCTTCCGCAGCCTACCGATTTCAGGGCAGAAGCACTACAGATTAATAAGGCACTGGTAACACAAATAAGATTATTGTGTCAAAAATTGCTCAAGTTGAACCCCCGTGTGACATAACAACATCAATAATAGGTAATTAGTCGATGCTAGACATAACTTAGAGCAGGCCAATGAGACCTTAACAGATTTTCTTACTTGGCAGGACACTAGTGAGGAACATGCAGCGAATTTGCCTAAAATTTTAGAATCCCATAAAGAAATTCTATTCATGGAGTGGCAGTCCCAATTGATGAAGGCAGAGAGAGTAGTTTCTAGATGCAAATTATCCACAAGTAATTTGATTGAATTGATTAACAATACTCTCTATTTATCTAATATGATCTCTCAATGTACACCAGGTAAATTACTATTGGCCAAAACATTGGAGCAATCATGTTATCAAGAGCTGGAAAAGAATGGGAGATTGATCATAGGTATTAAAAGTTTAACTTGGGAGACCTATTGGTTGTTCCTAGTAAAACCATATAGCTAGAGAGCCTCCCTCAAGTGCCTAACAGATGCAATCGGGTGTATCATTCCCGATATACACGATGCCACCTATTCTACTCAACTCAATTCGCATCTCAGCCACCCTTAGGAAGTGGAACCGATGCTAGAGATATGCCAACTTAGGTCGAAAGGCAAATAGCCAGAGTGATGAATCATGTTGCCAACTACCAGATTGCTGTGGGGGAGATATTAAAGATCAAGTTATACCAATTTAGTAGCATTTTAATTTTGTAGTTAGTTAGTTTAATTAAGTATTTATAGACCCTTTTATGTATTTAGAAAGGGTCGTAAGTTTTTGTATATGACTTAAACCTGAAGTTGTACTACTGTAATTCAAGTATATTTTTTTTATAAAGATTGGGCCAATTATTCCAAATTTTGATAACGAAGCTTTTATGTGGATGTGCACTACTACCTTTATTTAAAAGTATTTCTGAGTCGGAAGAAGGAATTCGAATTGTGATTGATGTTGGGAATGATTTGTAGCTCATATGGTACTACTACCTATGTCTGAATTCACTCTTTTTATGTGAATTGTTATTTGATCATTCTTGCTATTATTGAATATATGCATGTGTTTTAACAACATTCTTTATACTTTCCACTATTGGATGTTTACAACGTGTTTTTCTTCTAATCATACATGTATCAGTAATATAAAAAGATAAGTGTAACAATGTTTTATTAATTACTTTGAACAAAGCAATTATTATATGAATGAATGTTTATGTTTATTGAATAGAGTCATCTATATGCCTATTGATGAACATAGATCATCAAACATTGCACTTAAGAATAGAAGCTTCTCGGGATAGAATAGTCATTTGTATTTTCGCTTTTAGATTAATTCATCCATTCATTATCAATTATTAGAAAACCAGTCACTCATCCATCCCTTTTTATTCATTACTGGGAAACTTGTCCCATTATATCCAGTCGGAGCCACCATCCCAAATGGAAAAGGCGTTGTATTAAGGTCCGGACCAGGTGGTTATCCACCGATGTTGATGCAATGATTTTCGAGGCATCAACACCACCCTCATTAGATGATTCTGAAACAGGAGTGGCTTCATGTCAAGGTTGTTGTAGAACTAAAGCAAAGGAAGGGGAGGGAACAACTAGTTCAACCAAAGTAAAAGTTTTATAAGGTTTAAGTTGGTCAGGAGGAGTGTTTTTGGGAGGATCAATGTACCATAATGGGATCCCCAAGGTGGTGTTAGGAAGACTCAACATAGCCATTATAGGAGTGGAAAATATTCATGGTAGTGGGAATAAGAAAGGTATTTGACTAGAAGGAAAATGACCCTGAAGAACTGATCCTAGATGGGAAATACCTGGGGGAACTGTTCATGGTTGGAAAGGACTGGGAGATACACCAATAGGAGGGAACTAACCTAGAGGAATTTTACCTGAAGGACAAGTTGAATCTTGTACAAGGGGTTACTAAGGAGCTAGTTGTTGGGAAGACATACTAGACTGCTTGCCATCGGCTCGTAATGCTTGAAGCATGCAAACACTCGAAGAGCTAGGTTCATAAGGGGTGGGTGGAGGGCCATAATAAGCTCCAAGCAGTGTGGAATTATTACAGACACCAAGGGAAAGAGTGGTAGTATTTTTTCTTGCCATCGATGAGATGGTATTCTAAGGAGTTTTTTGTGATAGAGGGTCATAGTAAGTAATTTAAATGACAATAACGATCTTTCCACTATGGGGAAAGCATATCTTATGAAAGACATAAGATGCAAAAACTGACATGAAATAGGTGTAACAATGACCCAATAAGAGGTTATAATCTAAATGGGCATCGATGAATTCGATATTGATCATGATTATCTTGCCAAAGACAATGATGGGGAAATTCTTATAGACACTGAGAGGTTACAAGGGGTGACCATCCCATGCATGAAGGGTGATGGTGGATGTTGATAGGTTAGGGGAATCAAGTCACTTCTAGACACTAGTGTCCATCATATAGGTGGAGGCATCTTTGTCAATTATAACATTGAACAATGGAATTTTTTATTGATACTGGTATCTAAAAAGAAATTGATGAAGGAAGGGGAGGATGCTCCACTTTATCAAATGTCAAAGACAATCAAACAATCATAAAGAGGATAGATAGTAGATATTTTCATTGGGATGGGCACATCTGAAGGACTTCCAACACTGACATGGTAGAAAGAGACTATGCCAAGTCATCTACTATAATGTAAGTAAGGTGGCTGAAGAACTAGTAGCATTTTGAAGTAATGGGCATTTGGTGAGCTTAGGAGGAACCTCTGCCTTAGGTGAAGGGATTTGTAAGGTGCCATTTGGTGACAAAAGAGGCTCAGTGGAAATTTTTCTTTGGGAATCAGTCACTGAATTATCAAGAGGATTTTCATATTGGTGCAACCGATTTTGGAGGTTGATTTCTTCAGAATTCATCAAGAGAATCTAGTAATTCCAATTCCTAGGTTGTGAAGGTCGAGGAAGTGGAGGATTTTTTGTAAGCTGGGTAGCCACATATCCTTGATGAGGGAATAGATTGGTAAGCATTGTTTGTTAGGATGAAGAAGAAGGGGGAGGAGGTGGAATGATGGGTTGAGGTCCTCTAGAGGAAGTTGCTTGATCTTCCCATGCTTGATGTATCTAAGGTAAAAGGGGAGATTCATGAGTGTAATGGGCAAAAACTACACAAAAAGTACAAGTTTTATTAGTTCTAACAGCCTTGCTCTACTTGGGTTGTCCACCCTATTGCTAGGTTTCATGATTAGGCTGGTCACCCTTAAGGGCATTAGGTTATCAACCTCGATTTCCTTGGTTACCTTGAGGTTCATGGTTTTGGTTACCCTTCCCCTTATTCCTTCTCTTGGGGTTGGGGGGATTGGTATTACTTTGCTGAGCATACACTTGATTTTGTGGAGGTGGTTACTATTGTGGAAAAGGAGGTGGAGGCATGGAAGGTTGAGGCACTGGCACCAGTGGGGTTAGAGCATTAGGAGATGCATAAGGATAGTAAGGATTCATGACAACATTTGGATAAAAAGGTTGAGCAACTACTGGCCTTGGCATCGATTGATGTGGATGGCGAAGTACATATCATGTGCTTGTACCTTGGGTAAGGGTTGACACACAAAATATCAAGAGGGGGATAGGTGTAAGAGGAATTGGTCCACCCCTAGGGTTGACCATAACTCATAGGAGGTTGAGGATATGGTGTTGGTTGAGGTTTAGGAAAAGATCCAATGATACTATCACCGGAAAAAGATTCCCCTAATGCACTAGCAGCAATAAGGTGACACAGATAAGGGAGAATAGTATTAACATCATCTTGACTGGGCATAAATTAGATCATATTTCAAGACTATCTGGAGGGATTCTTTCTCAATCTAGGAAAGGTGAGAGGAGACATTACCAATGGGAGAGCCATTATGGTTCTAAAAAAAAAATCCATGAGCATAAGGTCTTCAAACTGAGGGGCTCTACACATGCTCCTCCTCCTGTGCCATTCTTGTACATGGTCAGAAACACGGGTGGCAAAAGTTTGGTGAAAATAGGTCAATAGTTTAGTACTTATTTCATATCAGAGAGATAACTGGAAATATGAAAGGAATGCATTCGTGAGAGTTGAAAAGGTGGAATGAGAGGCATGTGGTTGGTCCACATATCATTTGGAAGCAACTCCAATTGGGGTGCATTGGAAGAGACAAAGACGAATGGACTCTTCGGTAATGGAATTTGATGAACACCACATGTGGAAAGAGTGACCATGATTTGTAGGGTCTTCTCTAGGATTACCTTCAAACTTTGAAATGTTAGAGGGAAGTCTGGTGGGCATGGGATGTAAAAATTTCACCTGTAAAACAAATCGATATATGCAATGTCCTAAAGCATAATACTTTTTCTACTTCTACAGAACATTAAGTGGAAGCATAATCAAATTCATGAGCAACATCAAGTAGAAACATGCATAACTAATCAAGAGAAATAATCACACATAACACAAGATATATCCAAGGGAAAGCACTAGCACAAAACCCCAACCATGTATTATCAATCAAGTGGAAATCCTCTTCACAATACAAAAATAATTAGCTCTCAAGCTATTCAGTTCTCAATGAACTATGAAGATATGAAGATATATCTCATGAACCAACCAAGCCCTATATATAAAGGCTTTACCTATGGTCCAATCCTTATTTCCTTGCATAGTTTGCTTAAGAAATAATAGCAAAAGAATATGCAATTAATTCCAAACATGCCAAGTTAACTAATGGTCCAAATACACAATCCTTGAGGATAGTAGTTCCTCAACCATGCAAAAACTACTTACTAGAAATAGTCAAGCATCTGATAATACACTGTCCCACATCTGATCTCAACTGGGTCTCTGACAGAACTAACATGCAATAGGTATCCATGAGTGAATTCTCAGTTATTTAAAATAATAATTGTCGCATGCATGCAAGAATTAACAAACTATATTTTATTATTTTAACAACTTGTTAAAATAATCTAACTGGACTTGACTATTTAGAACTAAGTCACTGATTCTCTCATTATAGAACTCATACTTATTCCCTCAATCAGTAGAGGAAATTGAGGATAAATTCCTCAATCAATGGGACAACTCATGTGCATGCTCACAAAGACTTCAAATTGGAATTTCCTTAACTAATTAACTCAATTGAATTAATTAATTAATATTTCCAACTGTTGTTAAGACCAAAATTAATTTTACTTCCTATAGATAGACTAGGGACTTCTATAAATAAGAAGGGACCCAAAAATGCTATTTTTAGAAATTTCTATTTTTAGCAGTTTCACCTCTCACCCAATGTGGCCAATGATCTCATTGGCGAAACTGCTATATTTAGACATGCTATTTTTAGCAGGTCTATTTTTATCACATTCTAAATTTAACATTTCTTGTTGCACATTTTTCAACATGGGAGGCCAATTATGGTCATAGAGAAGGGGATCATTGATAAGATGACTAAAATCAGGGAGGCTCAAACCAACCATATAGAGAAGTAAGGGGGAATTAATGTCCATACATGTAGAGGTTCTATTGGTAGGGTTACCTAGGTTAAGGCCTTGGTTCCACCTGGGTTTCCACCACCCACATTTGTGCCTAACATTTTGGTGATGTAGGGTTGGGAAGATGTAGAATCAGAGGAAGACCTAGAAGAATCATAAGAACTAGAGTTTGCATGTGGAATCAATGGAGGACTAAGAGACTGGGAATGAACTCGATGAGAAAGAGTAAGAGAATGTCCTAAAGGAAACTGGGGGTGATGGCCTCGAAGTATCCATGACAATTAACTAGGGGGCGCAATGGTGTTAAGACAAAGATGACTCAAGAGGCTATAGGGTGATGATAGGAGAAAATAGTAACAAACAACAAGAAAACACCTAGAGCAGTGGTGCCAAGTGTAAACTAACTATAACAATATGCTACTCTAATTCAGGCAAACACATTGTATCAAAGAAAAAACAAACTCTAGCCTAAAGGTGATCTAGTTCCTCAAACAAGTCCTAATTCTCTTGTTTTAGATTGTCTTTCAAGATACTTCTTACTTGATTGAATTTGATCCCCGCAAGTAGAGTTATCTATGGAAAGGTGGGGTAGAGGACCAATTGCTTGCCATAGCCAGTCCTATAGGGTTTTCCTAAGATTGGTCACTAAGGTTACCTTCGTCCATGGGGGCGGTCAAGTCTTGAGCTTCTTAATGACCAATCGCTGGATGAAATTCCCTACCACAAGCTGGGTATCCTTGACGAGAATTGCTCACACCGTGATCTACCCTAACCCCCTCTAAATCAGGTTTCCGATGTGCTCCATTTTTAGACCATGGGATGGTGAAGGATTTAAGCTCCCTAAAATGTCAACTTCCTATGTCTCAATGTAAGCGATCAATGGGTGTTATTGGAAGCCTATCCCACTAATCATACACCTAACTACAAATATTGCTTTGGCCCTGGTGCCCAAGTGGGATTAATCTATGTGAGTTAAGTTATTAATGTGTATTAATTCAAGTCTTGGATTGGTGGTGATAACCAACCTCGCACTCATTTAGGGGTTGTGTTCTTAAAAAATGTGTAAAGTGGATTAGTTAATTAAGCACGTTTTAATGATGCCAATGTTGCTAAAAATAGAGTGCATAAATTGTAAATAATATTGAAAATGAAACACAAACTCAAGCACAAGCATAAAAAATGATGGCAAGCTAGAAACTCAAAGACACAAAAAGATGGCTAAAAGATCTAATGTCTAAGGGACAAGTATCTAAAGAAAAAATTCTACTGAAAGTGGTGCAGAAAACCTACAAAAAACGGAAGTGAAAATGTTGGAAAGGGACAAGAAACAATTTACAAAAACAAGGATACACAAGGGAATCCTAAGGAGGGAAGACAACACTAAATTCTAAAGGGAATAAATTGTTGTAAATATATATATAAAAATATTGCAAAATAGTGGAAAAAACACTGAAGAACTGTGGTTGAATATGTTACACACTAGACTCCTCAACTCAATAATTCTCTTCCTAAATGATGGAGGTGTACTCTAAAACTAGGGGTCTTTTTCCTTCCTCAATGAGGAACTACTAAGTAGATCTAGGCCTAGAGGCAACTCAAGAAAGAACATAAACCCTTCTCAGCAAACATGCAACAGTCTCGGAAAAATATGGAAAATCTAAAAATTTGCATAACATAGTTATTGACCTGGAAAGTGCATCCGGGCACAGATTCTGGGTTGAAAAGTGTGTTGGGGGGCACAAATTTTGAGCCAAAAAGTGTGTTCTATTCCTGCTTCTACTGCTCGATAGATCTGACCCAAATTGTGTCATCTCATACTCGGTTGGTACCTATGACCTGTTAAAAGATGTGAAACCCAAACAAAAATAGAAAAATTTCTTGAAAATATAAGAAATCTAAAAATAGAAATTGAGAGGAATAAAAATTCTAGAAAAAACACTGGAAAAAAAAAGTTTGAAACAATAATCACCAAGGTTCTAAATCACTACACCGGTGGAGTCACCAATTTTTAGTGTAAAGCTTTTCTTCAAGTGAGTGAAAATACATTAGTTAAGTTGTAGGTGATTTATAATGCTAACAACAAAATATGGTTTCTTCTATGCTTTAGATATGCAATAAAACATGAGAAAAACCCTCCAACAAAATAGATCATGCAAATAGAAACATATTACAACAGAAAATCAAAGTGTAATAACTGGATGAAGGACTTTAATAAATGATAATTTTTATTAATGAATACACTTGGTGAGGAGAAATTATAGAATGGGTCTGTAGTTCCCCCTTTGTGGGATGGGTCCATTTCTTTTGTTTGTGTTTCAGCAACATGCTTCTCTCTCTCAATTTGCAATGGGAATAAAACAAAAAAGGTGCTTGAACTCAAGTGGGAGTTAAAATGCTATGAGACAATAATGTTGATGATGAAAATGGTCGTGGTGAAGAAAAGAGAGAAAACCCTCTATTTATAATAAAATATTGAACTAAATTAGGAATTAGAAAATAATAAAATATTATTGACTAAATCAAAATCTAGTCGTTGTGAATACTTTATTTTAATTTTGAGAGGGAAAAGATATTCAAAATGGTCAAATATTTTTATTTAGAAGGTGGTTGAAGCAATTAACAAATACAAATAATTTATTAATCACTTTGTGAGAATTAAGGAAAATATAATTTGAAATAATTATTAAATAATGATTTAACAATTATCTCGAAAAGAAAATAGAGAATAAATCAGGAATAATAAATAAATAATGATTTATTTAATTATTCCAAGGTGATTAAGTCAAAGGTGATAAGAAATAATTATCAAATAATGATTTAACAATTACTTCTAAAGAATATTACATAAATAATCCTTATTTAATTATTCTCATGGAGTTTTTTGGATTTTAGTGAGAAATAATTTAGAAAAATGGTTTACTAAATTGTTTCCTATGGTGAAAGTGGGTTTTACCATGGTAAAATTAATCCTACATGGTGTATTTCGATCCACCTAATAATAAATGGCTAGGTGAACATTTTTTGGGTGATAATAACATGGATCTAAGGGACACGTGACATCCAAGAGACATTTGGATTCATATATATCTGGAATATCAAACACTCTATACACATCTAGATATGGATATATCCAAGATCGAGGACACCCAAGAGTCATCTAGATCCAATCCATTTGGATCCATCCAACATCCAAGCATTTGACATTTTGCTAAACACTCCATCAGACTATTTCCTGAATCATGATGTAATGACCTACCTAACCAACATGACAAAGCATATTTTGTGTCAGCATGCCACATCATTTTCCACATGGATCTAGGGCACATGTCATCTACCATGTCATCAAAAGAAGACAATAGTATAAAATATCTTAGACATAACTTTGTGTTTGGAACTCATACTGAGAATTTGTTTATACCACTAGAATTCTCTTGATGCGCAGAAGATGACGGTGTCTTAAAATTGAGGGTTAAAAATTGAATGAATATTTTTTTTTATAATATCTAGTTCCTTATTTGTTTACTTATTTCTCTATTTCATCGTTTTTCTTGGAATCCTAATAATTAGGATTATTCTTATTTATTTTAAATCTACAGAAATGTACAAAAATATAATAAATATTCATATCATATATAATCTAAAAAAAATGCAATCAAGCAATCTTATTTACAAAATATTTTACTTAAAACGGACAACAATAAAAATGATTCAATGATTTATTCCCTTAGATTTTATTTTCTCCAATTTGATCTCCAGGGAAATAGGATCTAAACTCAAAGGTTCAATTAAATGCATGTTGCTAGGTTTAATTGGTAATTGATTGTTCTACATTGCCTGGATGTAAAATTTAACACCATATTTATCATGTGAAAACATGATAGAAAATTTATGAGTTTTTCCAAACTCAATGTATTTCATGTAGAAAATAACATACTGTATAGATTGTGCTACACCATATATTACTTTTTACATTGATCATATACAAAAAGTATGGGTTTGAAACCCATGTCAACACATGCACATCAAAAAACATGTAGAATAACGATAATTCCACATAAACTCAACTCTATGACATGGAAAGTCAGTTTGCAATTTGTCTTGGTTTTCTAATTTTGACATCCACATACATTAAATTGTTTGGATATCTATATATTTGAGAAATTCTAGATAATTCATATATTTCTGAGGATATGGATGCAATTTGAAAATGAAATAGAATTTGGTATCAAAGGTCTAGAAGAATCAAATGAATTGCAATAAGTTGCATCCTTGATTCAGATACAAGCCACTTGATACTAATATATCCGTCATCCAACATCTAGCATAATTAGTTCGACAAAACATGAATAGGGTTCATATTTTAAAACAAAATTGTTTTCCTTTTGTTATTCTACAAAAATTAAATAAATATCAAATTAAATCAAATGGATAAATATTTCTAAGGAGAAATCAATGAAACAAATGCAAATAAATTCAGAAAACTCATGGAAATCTATAAAACAAGCCAAATCAAAATATCCATAAATGTAATAAAATCAAAGTTGAATAATTACAAATTGTTAAAAATACATATTACAAGAATTTTTTTAGAATGGTCCCTATTATGTTATGAAGAACCCATATGATAATGGGAGGTTGATGTACATGCTACAGTAATTAGCAACTCACTAGAAGAACTAGTAATCTCTGTCATTACTGATATAGGGAAATCTTCATCTCAAAAACAAATGACTAATTTTTCATTTCAAATTTTGAAAATTGCAGGAACCATTCATACTTAATAGTTGTTAAAATAAGCTTTGGATTCGAAATACTTAAAACTACAACATTTGTTTTTCACATCTCATGGTCTTAGTTTGGTTATGAAATTTATTCTAACTAGTCATGAAACAAGTCAAAGGGGTTTTTTTTGCTACTATCAATGTTTACACACTTGTGTTCCTCATCTCCTTTACGTAACATTTCGTCATTACCCATGAGTATTTATAGTTCAGATGAAGGTTCCTTAGTACCATACAAACATGGCCATATTTCTAACAAGTGTCCATGGCCCTGATGAGTTTACATATATTTTCCATGTTTCAAATTTCTTTCATATTCCTAATTTTTTTAATTAATTTTTTTCACCCTTTTGATTTTTACATATAAAAATGGGTGCTAGGAAGTGTGATTGTATGGTAGTTGTTTTAATTAGTAAATAATTGAGAAATAAAAACCTAGTATAAAGTCCATTTTTCACTTCTAGTTATTTTGAATTGCTTTTATTGTTTATGCCAAAAGAAATCTTGCAAAAAGAATATAAAAGTATTTTTCCTCATAAAAATAAACTTTTAAAGATAAATATTGCTTGAATATAAAGATTCATTGCAATATTCTCCTTCCAAATTTTATATCGCAATGATGACTCCCCAAATAAAGCATCCTTGATTATTTATGAATAGATTACCGATGTTAGTTGTACATCACAATATATTTTTCTATAAATACTTGCAATCATTAAAAATATGTACAATAAATTTGAAAATTAATCAGTAAAAAATAGAATCAAAAGAAATTGTAAAATTTGCAAAAAATTCCAAACAAAACATAAAATAATTATAATATATACAAAAACTAAATTAAATTATTGAACCAAAGTATGCCTTACGAATTCAAAGGAGATAAATATTATAAAACAAGTATCATGCATACTGTTGAAAGTAAGAAAATGCTAAAGAGAAAGACTAAAACCAAACTTGAATATAAGAATGAAAGTGAGCAAAAAATAAAATTAAACTAAAGAAATCCTAAAAGAATAAATGTTAATCATCCATCTCAAGGTAAAATCAATCAAACTAAAAATAAACCTAAATTCCTATCAGCATGGAACAAATCATGAAAATAAACAAAATACGAATAATACTTCTTGAGTCATTAAAACAAAGGTAAGAATTTCAACATATAGGCTTTTATACAAACTGAAATCAACTAGAAGGATTTCTAGACCAAGATACACATTCTTTCAAACTTTCTTCCATGGATATGGTCTTTAGTGGCTAGCTGAAATAATTCATATCTCAATCTAGCTAAGAATAAACACACACCTATATTATATAAATTATAACCAAATCAAGAAAATTTATCCTTAAATGAATAATCAATTAAAAATAATTTTTATTTAGAAGCAGAAAACAAAAAAAATTACCAAACTAATTCCAAGGAAACAACTAGAAAGGAAAATATGATACATTACACTACACTATGCCTATTCTATAACATGTAGGTTGAAAGCAAGCAACTTCAATCCTTTTGCAAAAAATGATTTTGCACAAAAACCCTTCTAAGGGAAAATATTAACATGCTAAAATTCATCTTCTTTCTCTCTCATCCACAAAACTACTTTCTATGTGGCCAACAATTTACTTTTTATTAAAAACAATAAAAAATAAGAAAACTTAATTGTAAATAAGCATATTTATACTATACTAAGTAATCTAATAACATAAACTAACTCAACATGAATAAAAAGAAATCCTAGAGTAGCAACTAAGAAAAATAAATTAACTAACCTAATATATCCTTGTCCTATCCTACACCACACTAGTAGAAAGTAGATCAGGTAAAATATGCCAATGCAACCATTCATGTAACTCCAAACTTACAACACATGTACACCAAAAATCATCAGCAGAAGTACAAGTAATAACAAATTAAAGGTAGAAAAAGTTATTTCAAACAAACCTCTATCCATCATGTAAAGGATAATAATATTATTGTTTATAAGAAATCTTGTTGGAAAAGATTCCTCTAGCCATGCTCCTATTCTATCATGAAGTTTCGCTTGATAAACATGAATCTATTGAAGGAAAAACATACTTGGATATGATATCTACTAAGAATTATCTAAAGTATCCCCTCGCACTACATCCTATAAAATAATGTTAGTATTGATGGTATAATTAATTTTATGTACAGCAAAAAAAAATATTAACATTGTTCTACAATGAGAACTTTTCAAGAATGATTCTTCCAACCATGTCTCAATTGGATCGTCAAAATTAATTTTGAAGCCTATTAAGGATTGTGAAGGGTTCATACATGGGTAGTGTAGTTAGTAAGAATCATGCAATGCAAGTTCAAGTTCTGCATCTTATGGAAGAAGATTAAATTTAATGGGATCATTAATCTAAGAAGGAAAATCAAAACGATGAAATAGAATCATTAACTAAATGGGTGATATTTCATTCTCTTGATAAGTCCTCTAAGTTTCATTCTCCAAAATACTTTCATTCTAAAATAAATCATTAAAAGAAAGTAATGTACACAAGATTAATCTTATAAGAAAACATAAGGTTTATTCATAGTATTGTAAGAAATTTGAATCCAATATAACCTTGAGTTTAAGTTTTTATTACATAAAATACATTTTCATAATAGAACAATGGAAACTTATTCATATAAAAATCTTCTATACAAGAATCAATTGAAATATTGAGATCAAATTGAGTATCATTACATTCTTGTGAATAATTTTCAAGACATCACATACACTATTAGGATCTTGTGTTGTAAGTTCATAATAGTATTTAGCTATGGATTTTTCTCTAAATAAGTTTGAATTCATTTTTGAATTTTAGAAGTAACAATATGAGAATTCATTATAACCATTTATGTATGGGAAATATCTCATCTTCTATTGTAAATTCCCCTTTGGAATTAATGACATGGGAACTTGTCATGGCCATCACCTTCAGGTGAAGTGCCTCAGTGTCATTGATTTCCAATAGTTCATAAAAATAACTTATATTTCTTCCAAGTCATATAAGATATTAGAATGAATAGCATCATTGGATGAACTAAATGAATATGCATGCGATTTTTCAAAACTATCCAAATAATGGTCATTCATTATTTCATAATATTGAAAAAGACTAATAGAAAATTCATAATTACTCTAGTTTATAATAATTTCCTTATATTATAAATATGAATTTTTATATGAAGGAACTTATGAATGAAAAAAGTAAGATATATATAATGAAAAATAACTTTTAGAGCATACATGATTAAATGTTTCTTTGTTGGTTAAATGATCATCAATTTTAGGGACTAGGACGTGATAGTTTTTTCTTTCCTCTCTTTC
This sequence comes from Pinus taeda, assembly GCA_000404065.3. NCBI lineage: Eukaryota > Viridiplantae > Streptophyta > Pinopsida > Pinales > Pinaceae > Pinus > Pinus taeda. The sequence continues at coordinate 73,732 of APFE031098046.1, forward strand.
CCTCCCTACATATTTCCCTTTTTTCTCCCCCTCTTTGTCCTCCTTTTTCTTAACCTTATACCTTTTGTCTTATACTCCTCTCCCCTCGTCATCTTGTTTTTTTGTCTTTTCCCTCCTTCTTTCTTCCCCTCTTTTCCCCTTCTCCTCCATAATATTATTCTTATTCTTATTAATATTATATTATATTAATATTATTCTAAGCAGCTCTTCTTTATCATCATTCATAAGTCCTGATGATGGATCCCAGTTGGGATTTGAAACGTTGGCATAAAAATGTTCATACTGTGGGTTCTCCGGTAACTGATTCAACAAATAATATAAATATAATTAATTAATTTAAACCTATCCTCCCTTCCATTGATTTCTTTTTTAATATTTCAATATATTATTAAATTAATGATGATGATGATGGTGGTTAACATCCAGTAAGACCAAATTGGTCTATCGGATCTATAATTTTCTTAGTTTTTAATTTCCTGGCTTCTCGTCTTTCTTGGCGAGATTGGTGTTGTAGCTTTCTTTTTTTCTCTACGGTCTTCCAACTTCCTTTATCTTGCATCTCCTTCATCTCTTCTGGTTCTTGGGACATTGGTGTCTTAGCTTCACGATCTATTGTGTTCGTCTTTTTGAAGATAGTCAGAGAAGAAGTTTGGTCTAGGAGATCTGCTTTGTTGTTAAATGAAGATTTATTTTGTGCGGTATTTGAATCCTCATAACTGTTGTCGAGTTCACTTTTTTTTTGGTGGGCGGGGCTTTCCCCCTACTTGTATTGAGAGTTGTTTCTTCCTTGCCCGATTTCTTGTGATTCAGATTTTTCTCGAGAGTATTCTTCTTTGATGACAATGTAGTGTTCTTTTTGTGCTCCTTCCCACCATGTAGATCTGTGGTGATTTTTTCTAGCCGATTTTTTTTGGGAGGCTTTTTGGCAATTTTTGGCTAGATGGTCTATCTCAAAGTAGGATCGACATCTGAAGAGAACACTTTCATAATCGAGTTTCTGGTTCCACACATAGTCTTTACTTGTTAATTATATTTCAGCTGGGAATCTTGCGCTGAAGTCCATTTCCACATAGATGTGTGCATAGGTGGTTATGAAATATTCCTCTATTTCTGGGCACCTGCAGTAAAATTTCCCAATTGCATTTCCAATGGCTTTTAGCGAGGAGGAATTCCAGAGATGCAAGGGTAGGTTTGTCAATATCACCCAAACTGGTGCTGAGATTATGACTATCGTTGAGGGATCGAATGATGAGTTCCATGGATTCATGAATAGGCCTGAGTTTTCCCAAAACCAAGGGTTGGAATGTAGAATACATTGTCTGCTTTCAGGGTTTTCAAAATCTACTATAAATAAACCCCTAGCACAGGGGTAGATATTAATTGCATCAGAAATGATAGGCTTCCATACCTCCAAGATCCAACTGTGGAGAGTTGTCAGCTGCAGCCAAAATCCATTGAATCGGTAGATTAGGGAACTTTTAGAAAACTTCAAAGCCTCATCGAGTGAAGCCTGGTCCACCTGGACAGTGGGCGTTGGGGCTTCATGTTGGGTGTGGAGCCTGATTATCTTTTGTATTCAAAGGTTTTAGCCGGATGTATACCCCAGGAAGACTATACACCCCTCCACGGGGGGGGGGGTGCGGAGGGGACTTGTCCCCCCATGGCAGTCTGGGGGGGCTAATCTCCCCCAGCTGGGGGGTTCGAGGGCCAGCGCCCTCGAAGCTAAAAATAGATGTAAAATTGCCTTGTAAAAGTCTAGTAATTTCTAGTTGATCTATGCCATTCATTAGGCGGATGATCTAATAGTAGAAGTTATGTTTAATTTAGGGCTTTTGCCCTAGAAGGCAACCCCTCACTATATATGAGGGAATTGTATTGTGTCTATGTATATCTGTATTCTAAGTGAGGAAGAGGGAGGAGATTGACAGTGAAGTGGGTGTTACAGTGGATTTATTGTAGGTTGTATCTCTTGAGTTTGTTGGATAATATAATAAAAGAAGGACTGGTTGTTTTTTCGTGAACGTAGCCCAAACTAGGTGAACCACATATATCTGTGTCTCTCTTATTTTATGCGTTTTCTGTGTTTATATTTATGCAATATTTTATGTGTTCCATTGCTCCGTAATATATAATTTTCTAAAAACTGGTATTAGAGCCAAAGGTCTATTTGGCTGATAAACTCACAGGGGAGAAGGGTTCCTAGTTTCAGTGGGAGCAATGGCGGAAGATGGTAGGTTTAGTGTCAAAAAATTCAATGGCGAAAACTACCAGCTGTGGAAGATGCAGATGGAAGATTATCTGTATCAGAGAGATCTGTACCTACCATTGAGCGGAAATACAAAGAAGCCGATGAGTATGACAGACACAGAATGAGATATTCTTGATAGAAAGGCACTTGGAACAATACAATTGTGCCTAGCAGCTTTGGTAGCATTTAATATTTCAAAGGAAATGACAACAGAGGGTTTAATGTGGGCATTGGCCAAACTATATGAAAAACTGTAGGCCTCAAATAAGGTATTTCTTATGAAGCGTTTATTTAATATGAAGATGTCAGAAGGTGGATCTGTTGCAGATCATTTAGATTATTTTAATACAATTACAAGTAAGTTAAGTTCTATAGGGGTAAATTTTGATGATGAAGTTAGGGCTCTGTTATTTATGTGCTCATTGCCAGAAAGTTGGAATGGTTTAGTTATGGCCATTAGTAACTTTGTCTCTGGATCTAGTACTTTAAAGT
>APFE031098052.1:0-23837 GCA_000404065.3 Pinus taeda
ACGGCCTGAGCCAACACGGCCACTTCAGGCAATTTATTAATAAAAGAATGAAAATTTACATAAGCTTCTCTCGTGAACGGTTAACCTACAAATGAACCTCCATGCTCTTTAAATAGAGATCATGGACCAATCGGGTGTTAAGCCACGGATCAAGTGTCAGTAATACCGAGGAGATAATGAACCGTTGGATCACTACATATCGTGACCGTCGGATTGTAAGTTACAAAAGCACATAGTAAAGAAACACACTTTACCTAACTCTATACTAGACCAAGTTATACTTAACTATTTCCTATGTGTCAGAATATCCCAACACTCCCATGGCATAGTCACTGGCATCCGTTTCAATCTCAAAGGGTATTTGAAGATCGGGCAGCGCTAGTACTAGTGTTGTACTAATATTTTATTTTAAGGTGTCGAAGGCTTTATGTTGTTTGCCTCCCCACTAAAACACCTTGTTCAATCCTGTTAAAGCATGTAAGGGAGCTGCAATCAGGGAAAGTTAGAAATAATTCTCCAATATTGTGCCGCTCCTAGGAAGCTTTTGGCTTCTGTAGTAGATTTGGGTTTAGGCTAGTTTACAATGGCTGCAACCTTAGAGGGATCTATCTTCAATTCACCACCCCCTACAATATGACCCAAATAATTCAAAGATGTTTTGCCAAATTCACATTGTGATAGCTTAACATAAAGATTTTCTCATTTCAAAACATCTAGACTCTATTTTACATGCTTCAAATGTTCTTCCCATGTTTTACTAAATATAAGAATGTCATCTAGATATACAATGACAAAATCATCAATAAAAGGCCTAAGTACATTCTTTACTCTCATGAAAGTAGCAAGAGCATTAGTTAAGCCAAAAGGCATGACTAACCACTCATACAATCCCTGGTTTTTTTTTAAAGCAGTCTTCCATGCATCATGCTCTGCAACTCTGACCTAATGGTAGCCACTATGCAAGTCCAACTTGGAAAAATAAACAACTTCTTTCAATTGATCTAATAGATCATCTATGCGAGGAAGGGGATAATGATTTTTTATCGTTATCTTATTCAATGCTTGGTAATCAATGCACATTCTCCATAAGCCATATTTCTTTCTCACCAAGACAATTGGAGACCCACATGGTGATGTGCTAGGTCTTATGAACCCTTTCTTGAACAGCTCCTGTACCTGCTTCTTGATTTCTGCATTCTCTAAAGAAGACAACCTGTACATTCTGATGTTAGGCAATGGAGCATCTTGGTGCAAATTAATATCATGTACTATTTTCTTTTTGGGTGGCAGACCTTTAGGTTCTTGAAATAGTATATCATATTCTGAAACAATTTTTTCTAAATTAGCTTGTTGTTTAGCATTACAGCCTTCAAATACATTGGTTTTATCAAGTTTCTTTTCCTTTACAACCATCAATAAAAAAAAATTGCATGAATTTACAATTCTTTTCATCTGCCCTAAGTTTCTGAGAGTATAATTATTCTTGAGTTTATGGGCTCTTACAATATATTTGATTCCATATTTAACGAGTTGATACCTGTTTTCAGCTCTCTAGAAAATGGATTTCCTATCATACAAGTAAGGACTTCCTAAACCAATTCCACATATATCCAAGGGAACAATATCTAACTCAACCTCATCTACAAATGTTGACCCAAAAGAAAACCTAAGTTTACATTGTCTAGTCACTTGTAGCTTTGCTTTATCACATAACCAACCCAATGGATATGGCTTCTTGTGAGGTGTGGTTAGTAATCCCAACTTCTTTACTATTGCTTCAAAAATTAAGTTTACTTGTGAGCCACTATCAAACAAAATATCAATCTTTTGATGCTCACAAATAACTCTAATATGAAAAAGCTCATGCCTTTTCCTCTCATTTTCTTCATTATCAGTAGATTGTGCAGAATTACTATTAGATGCTTCAAAATTTTTACCTTTTATACATGTGGTTGTGATTGTTGTTTCATCTCTTGAGTCTGGCCCCAAATCGTTCTGAATAGCTGCAGCAAACTTCTTCTTTTTTCCATCGTACTTCTTGGCCCTCAGCTTCGGATGCAGAATCCAGCAGTGTTCATCATCATGCCCATCCTGTGAGTGCATGAAGGCTTGTTCTTTTGTACAGCATTTGTCTTCCTCTCTTTCCATTTCTGCTTTCTCTTTTCCTTGTTCTTGCTTGCAGTGGGTTTTGATGATCACCCAACTTCTGGGTTCACATTCTTTCCTCTAGCCTCTAGATTTGTAGCCTAAACATATACCTCATCTACACTAGTAGGGTTAAACATGAGAATGGTGTGCTTTAAATAGCTGTGTAGACCACCTATACACTTTAGCAGAGTTTCAAGTGAGTCTAAAGAAATTCCTAGAATCAAAGCTATTTTTCTAAATTCTTGGGTGTAACTTTGTACACTTTTCCCTTTCAATTGGTGAAGAGTTTGCCAACTCATCATAGCTTGCTGCATGTAAGCTAGTGGATAGAATTGATTTTTAATTGCAGAAACAAATTCACTCCAGACAAAAAGAATTTTACCATGCTTCTTCATGTTAGCTTGTGTTCTACCTTCCCACCATACCAAGGTAGTTCCACCAAGGTGTAGCTGGGCAGCTGAATCTTACTTCTATCTGAATCAATGCTATGCACCCTGCAATATACATCAATCTATCTAATCCAATTATCTAGCTTCTCTGCATTCAACTCTCCATCATATATTGGCAAATCAAATTTAACATCTAATTTAATTAAAGGTGCCTTCTTCTTTTTATTTTCAGGACTATCAGGAGGTGTGGGAAGTTTTTCTTCTTTCCCTTTGCCTTTAGAATGGTCATTTAGGAGAGATTCTTCTACTCCTTTGTCATGCTGGGAAGTTGAAGAATCTTCACTTCAACCTCTCTTAAATTCTCTTTACATTTTCTCTACCATGGCTCTCATGGTCATGAAACTGTCCATGAACTGGGAGTCTGATTCCAAGGGACTTTCTTTTGCCATTTTCCTCTTAGGATAGACTCTTCCAATTTTTGGGTTAGCTTTAACCAACTCTCCTTCTCCTAATTTGAGCTTTGTCCTACTTAGCATTCAACAAAAAAATCCAGCACAAGCTTGTCTAACCTTAGTAACCTAGATGCTCTGATACCACTTGATTTGAAATTGATCTAAGACAAACAATTAAGGTATTACAGACTCATGTGCATGGATGTGCCTATGTTATTTTATGCAACGGATTGATAATATTGCGAAATACACAGGCAATGAAGCAGTTAAAGAAAACATAATAGGGAAACATATAAACACAACAAGTTTAATAAGGAGTTCACCCAATACTCCTGGGCTACGTCTCCTGGTCCAACCTTCAGTGGTGGCCTCTCTATTATGTTTTCAAGCAGATTTTTTACAATAGTGAGCTCAATTTCAGTCTCACAAAACAGATATAAATCAGCAAGACTATACTTGGATGCCCCAAGTCTCTGGAGTACACAGACTCTCCTTACTGACCCTCAACCTCTACTGGTCATAGTAGTATGAGCCCAAACTGAGACTCATACATGATAGGCATCATAGAGGAGTGCACTTGAACCTCTCAAGCCTTCTCTAGAGCACACAGACTCTCTGACTCCCTCTGTCTCTGTCTTAACTCTAGCTCGATGTTGCCTTTGCTTCTGCAGGTCAGCTCAGTTTCTCATCTCCGCTTTCCACTCTTAGCTTCTCTTCTTCTAACTTACCGCTTGCTGCTCTCTCTGTCAGTTTGTGGCTTTAAAGCCAATCTTCTTCCTGACTATTCCTTTCCACTTCCTGGATTTCCGGTTCCCTTATCTCTATCCATTTGAATCCATCTGTCCTACGTAATTCAGCCATTGTATAATGCCTCACAGGGTGGTGGCCACCTATTTCATAATGGATGAGTGTCATTTCTCTTGGACATATTCGAAACGACTATTTATTCCATTAACTCCAAGGATGCCCATGAAACACAACCTTCTGCCAACGCGTCGTCCACATCAGACTTCAAATCCTATACAAATCTGCCTGTTAACCTCGTCAAATCTAGTCATCCATCGGAACGCATCTCCACCGTTGATCTGGAGCCTCTAAATCCTATGGTCATCGTCCATATCGGGCAGATAAGTAACATGATGTTTATCCGTCCGATGTGAGCGGTTTTCTCTCTCTTTTGCCAGACGCATGGCAACCATTGTATGGCATCGTGCGGGACATGGTTGAAACTGCTTACCACTCGAAACCCTTTTGATATCCTGCTGGTTTTTGTGGGACCCCACTTCTTATGGAATCAGAACGATATTCGTTGCATTTTATGATTTTTCGGGTCCGGGTGCTTGTGACCTTTCCTTCTTTGAGTGGTTTTCCCTGCAATATGCGATTTGCGACTTCTCGCTAATCACATATCAGAAACTACCCCCGTTTCTCAAAATGGCCTCTAGATTTGCTAATTTTGCGATAACGCGCATTACCATGGGTCAACGGTCTACGCGCTTGACCGATGGTCCTCGTTGCTCCATGCTGATCACAAATTGCAACTGTTACAAGGATATCTCCGATAAGCTTGATCTTTATAAGATTTTGAAACTTTGGCATGATTTTTTAAAGAGTTCATGAAAACTTAGAGAGTGTTCTAGGATCCAATTTGGATCACCCCTTTTTATCATACCCATGGGGCTATCGGGTGAGTTGTTCAGAGCATGGACCTCCTGCTCCCAACATCTCTACATTTATCTGGTGCTCATCTTTGAAGTGATGGCGAATTTTGTTGGTCAGCTATCACTTCTCCGTCTAATCGCAATTTTCGGTGCCGCAATGACTGCCATGGTGACCAACAACAAGACAAGTTATTAATTAATGAATCGATCAGAAGGACCTGGCTCAACACACAGGGATTCAACATATTTCACCAATGCACCAGCAGACAACGATGTGGGTATGCAGACTAGAACGTTATGTGTATAAGTAATGCACATACGTCAGGGCCTTCGAGTGGACAGAGCATCAGAAAGCATATTGTTAGAATAGACAGAGCATCAAAAAGGAGTTATTAAGGCAGAGAATGCAGCTAAAACATAGTTGATAGGATATTAATCAAATGCGAGTTACTAAGGCAGAGAATGCAGCAAAAATATAGCTGATAGGATATTCATCAAATGCAAGACTCATAGCCGAACTTTCATGTACATAGAAATCACAAAATCGATGACTCAAAATGAAGCAGGGCAGGTGAACGCCCACTCTGATACCATGTTAAACACATACATGGCGGAGGCAGAATATGAATGATAATCATTGAGTTGCATATCTTATTGACATGATATACATTTATAGTACATTGGAGTGACTGTTGGATTCCATATTCCAAGGTCCCTTGGACTCCGGTGGTTGTTCACATTCTGCACCAACCCATAAAGGATTAGGTGTCCAGCATTTACCTTGGCCTTTTGGCACACTAATGATGGAATATTTAAGTGCCCTACAAGGGCAACTTCTATATTCCAAATGTAAAATGATCAAGGGGGTGTATTTGGATGTTTACCTTAAAAGAATAATAAAGCTCCTATGACTCGAATGGTGGTCCAATTTTGTTTGTCTTAGAGCGTGAGTGTGTGGTTAATGTGAGTGATCCCATAAGTTTGGATTGAAATTTTCAAACACCCTATGATCATTACAATCTCCCTAATTAAGCTATGTGAGAGAGAAACCAAGCACCAAAATGAAACTACAAGAAAGAAAAATAAGCACAAACAATATGAATATGGTGAACCCTTACTTCCTTAATAAACTTGCCTGATAATTGAATTACAACTTGAACTAAAAAAATTGAATATTTAAGCTAACTTTACAAAAATAATAAAATCACGATTCCAAGTTGTAAAGAAGTTCAATACTTGGGGTTTAAAAACTACCCCTTAAAGAACATTAGCCATGGTACATGTCAAGACTTAAGAGTCATTGTTATTGAAATAAATCCACTAGCTACTTCAATCCAAACTAAAAATCCATTTTGAAATGAAAAAAGAAACAAACGTCCAATTAATGGAAAGAAAATGGACTTGGGAAAACTTGTGAGAAAGGAGCATCATAAAAAATAAGATATGAAATCAAAGATAGACTGCAAAAACAACTAAATTCCAATTCAAATCCATGATTAATAATGATAAAATATTGTTTTTGAATATTTCCGGCAAGAACTGTGTAGTGTGTTCGATTCATCCAATGTTTCAAATGGTTACTCCATCCATCATAGCTCTTTGGTCCCTGATGATGGATGTAGTAACCATATGAAATGTTGAATGGATCAAAAACACTATATAGTTCTTGTTGGAAATATTCAACAACAATATGAATAACTATGGAAGCCTTAGATTGTTTAATGATATATTAATTATGTTGAGTATGTTTCCTTTCGAGAACTATTAAAATGGATCAGAAGCACGAAAGTTCAACTTATCCAATTTTTTTGTGGTTCTCAACTAGTCATAAGGTGGATGGGGAATTAATATAGGATACTCAACATAAATCTTCTTCATTTGGTTATTCATTTGAAGGAATTTTCAAGATTGCTTAATCATATCTCATTTTAGTGTGTTTACTAGAAGTTGAATTACAAAGCTGAGTCACTATCTAAAGAGGAACTTCAAATGATACTTAAAACTATATTATTTATGGATTTCGATGACAAACATTTATTTGATGTCAGTCCCTATAGGATATAGGTCTTTCATGTATATACTAGTTTTTAAGATGTATGTATAGGAAAATTTAAGCGATAACTTAATTTGGGACTATTACAATGAATCATTTTTTATTAGAAAATTATTGGAAAGCTAGATGATAAAAAAAGAGGAGAAGAAAATTTACTGGATATGTTTTGATCATGATCTTAAGATGTCAGATTTTTTCTAATAATTAATTTTTGACACCAAAGTATCTTTATGAAAACTTATTATATCATGCCATGAGAAAATGAAGAAAATGTTTTTCACTTTAAAATAGAACATTTAAGACATAGGGATGACGATGATGAAATTTCTTGGGCTTGCAACAAAATTAGACATTGTTGATAACTTTTGGAAAATTGTGTATTCGATTCATTGATGTTACCGACATTTTGGGTGAACACTTCACCCATCTTGAGGGACAAGAATTTTGATAGAAGATGTGAAGAGTGTTGGACCTAGTTTCTTAGAGAATGCATGAATATTACCATTAAAGGCTAGATTAAGATTTGCATGAGCATAATTGTTAGGGAATGAATATAAGTGTTAGGAAAAGTGAGAATGATGAGCCCAAACGATTAATATTAACTCAAAATGAATAATTTATTAAATTCTAAAATATTTAAAATTGAATTTAAATGAAATTATGATAAATTATTGAATTCAAATTAAAATATTTACAAAAAAAATTCAATGAATTCACATCAAAATAAATTATTGAAGAAAATAAAATAAATATAAAAATTCAAATAATAATGAATGAAAGAAACAATAGTAATATAAAAAAAACAAAGTAAGTGAATTCAAATTAATATGTAATAACAGTATCAAATAAAATATAATAATAGAATAAGCCAAAACAGTTAAAGCAAATTAATAATTAAATTTAAATTAGAGTTAAACCTTTAGAAATGAAAAAAAGTCAAGAGAAATTTAAAAGCGTGCAAAACAACAAATATTTAGTAGATAAGAAAAAGATTAAAAGAAAAGTCAAATTATTTTAGGATTAATTAAAAATAATATTTTTTAAAATATCGTATGGTTAATCGATCACAAATTATTGGATTAGAGATAAGATATAAATAAGGAATATAATTTTTAATAATTTTTATTAGAATATAATAATATAATGATAATGAGAATGATATGGGTAAGAGAATTTGATTAAGGAGGGAATATTGAATATAAACAGGAAATAATAAGAATAAGAATGAGAAAGGTGAAGGATTAAAGTTTATTAAATAATGATACTAAGATTGAAGGGAAGAAATAGGAAAATAGAGAAAGGCGAAGAAAAGAGAGGGGAACGAGATTTAATAAGGGAAACTTTATGTTAGAGGAGCAGGGTTTAGAAGATAAGAAATGGATGGTGGACTTCCAAAAATATCTTAACTGGTATCTATCAAATTATGGACTGTGAAAACACCCATGCCAAAATTAGATGTTTCTATATTGTAAAACATGGATATACAACTTTATAAACACTTGAGGTTTGAAAGATATATTAGTAGTGGAAGAAATTAAGGAAGGTTAAAGAACCTCCAAAGTGCACTCTAATCCTTTGGATTTTTCTCATCAAAAAGGTTTTAAATTCTGATATACTTTAACAGAGAAATAAAGCAAGTCCAAGCATTTTCATCCGCTTTATAACTAATGAAAAAAATTCCTTGCATTTATTTAAAGAATACCCTTAGGATCTATGCATAAAGTTGTGTTACATTGTTTGGCAAGAGAGGGTGTGTTTTGGGTGAAAAAGAACAACTTGATCGATCCATTTCAAGTGCTCGATCGAGCAATCTTTGAGCCCTCGATCGAGTTGTTTGAGGGCTTAAATATATAGCTCAATCGAGCATTAAAACAAACCCTCGACTATGCTCGTGTGTAACCCGAGGTTATCTAGGAGCTTGATCGAGCTAGTGGCCCGATAAAGCAATATGCTTGATCGAGCCATGTTTTTGAAATTTCCTACCAATATAACCTAGGCATGGAATTAAAGAAAGTGGCTTGATCAAGCCTTAAAGCTAGATCAAGATTTTATTTAACCAAATTAAGTGCTCGATTGTGGGTTTCTTCAACCCTCAATTGAGTTATTTAAAATTTTATCTCAAGTGCTCGATCGAGCTATTGAGGGCCTGAAAAACATATTTTTAGCTCCACTTCTGTAGATTTCTCTACAACAACATTTTGTACCCTAGTTGATTTAGGGCATAATTTGTCCTTAAGTGGCACAGTTGATCATATTGGATTCATGAAAGAATCATGTCTCCAATGGCATATGAGTTTGAAACTTTCAAATTCATATGATATTTTTCATCTAATTTCTTCTAAACATAATGCTTCAATTTTTTTTGGACAGTTTCAAAAGGGATGAATAAAAAATCAATAACATAAAATATACACAACAAAAAAATTCAAAAAATACCACTATCTTCGTTTATGGGCCATATTAAAAAGGTACTCTTGGTTTTTCAATTTATTTAAACAATTGAAAAAAATCTTACATGAACACATATGTCTGCAAAATGTAATTGAAATATTACTTCGCCAACTTTAAAAAATTATAAATAATATAATTTTTCATTAAAAAAAAAGAAAATGAAAAACTTAATTCTCTCCATGTAGATCATGTTCATATAGATGTGTTTTAAAATTTACACATTTTGGACTAAGTTATGCTACACAAACACATGCATACCTCTTAAGATGTGGGAAAATTTGCAAGAACAAGCATTTCATTTAATGGAAAATTGACAGGTTATTTGACACTAGTTTTTTTTGCAAAAAATATCATTAGGACAACAACATAATTCTCCACAAATTGTCTTTTTACTCCAAATCAAAATTCACAATGCATATATGAATTTTGAGGGCTTCAATTCTATAAACGAGAAAAAAATTGAAATTTCATCGCCAAATTTGGTCCAAATGTGTAACCCATCTTCATGCATTCACCCCTTACTCAAGATAGTATGAAACGAGGTTAAGCATTTGATCTCACTTCAACAGTGGAACAAAGTTCCCTTAGAAGTTTGCTTTAAAGAGCACTTTAATGGATGTGAATTGAAGGAGTATAGAACACTTCCATACTTGATTACTTCGGAAATTTGGTTGGTAAGAAATGTCAAGCTTTTGAGCATTTCTAAGCTCTCACTTTGACAATTTCATGAAAAGCGTTTTTGCCATTTTCTTCTTATAATCCTAGTATAAAGCTAAAAACCATTCAGGTGACTTGGGAGGAGATTATGAATGAGGATTATGCATAAAGCTTAATTAATAGAGATTTTTAAACACTTTCATAGTCGGAATTTTGTTTTATTTACTATTGAGGATCAATATTTTGCTAATAAGGAAAGCCTGGTTATGGGTCTAATAACCAAGGTTAACTGAGAGCATTATTCTTCCTATCAAAGTGCACTTTAGAGAAAAAAATTGTGCAACTACACATATTTGAATACCATTATGATTATTGAATGGATGGACAATGAAATTTAGGTCCATAGTAGTTGTCTTTGATAGCTAACATTACATTTTATGGATATCTCTCTCTCTTTCAAATTATTAGTTTTAGTGCTATATATAAAGAACTTAACAATTTTATAGATTCACTATCTAAGGAAACTTTGCACTTAGATGGAGGTTTTCTTGTCTTATATGAAATCACTAAGGGATTTTGGTTTCTTCAAGGTCTTGTAGCCTTTTAGAATTTTGATCTTATTGACCCTTGACATGTAATATGTCCACTAATGACCACATAGAACTCAAATAGATATTTAAGATTTTGGTACAATTATGAAAATGATATAAGTAGTGGGCTTGTAAATCACATAAAACTAATCATATGTTGCATCAACATCTAAGATTGTGTTTTCAATTCATCTTAAAATAGAAAGTGCTTTTTGTTAAAAAGAAAAGGAGTAATCTTTAAGTGAGACATTTGGAGTTTCTAGTGGATTTTTTGTCATAATCGGATGAAAAAAATTGTGGCCAAATCCTTATTTGTGTTGTTTGAAATAGTTTTGACTACATATATGGATTCAACACTCTCAAAAACCCTTGGGGCATTTCAATTTTGAAGAAATTTGTGGCCAAACACTGATTTGTGTTGTTTAAACTAGTTTTGACTGCATATATGGATTGAACATGCTCAAAAACCCCTTGGGCACCTCGATTTTGAAGAATTCACCAGTCAAACTTGTGATTTCAATTAATCCTTGTCTAATTCTAGACAAAGTAGATCAGCAAATGAACTGGAAAACTTTCTAAAAAGTCACACTTAAAGACTACGTGTTCATAATAATAATAATAATATAATATATTATATCATGCTTAATTTATCTTTTATTTTCCATAATATTGGTGAGAGACTTTCTATAAATATAATATATATATAATATATATATTTATATTATTATAGAAAGAATGTGAAAAGTAAATAAACAATATTTAAAAGAATACTAATTTAAGAAGACATGAACTGTGTTTTATTAAATCAATCAAAATTAGCATACGTATATAAATTAAATGGTTGGTAAATGTTGATAGGCATCGATCCATGATAACTATTAATAGATCCACCTTGACACATCTCACTTTGCCAAAATTAAAAATGTCAAGAAATTAACTAAATTATATCTTTATTTTAAATCATTATTGTTACTAATAATTATGTCGTAAGGCGTTTCCCTCTGAGAAGAACTCCCCTTCCATGCCACTTATGTCATTTTGGATCATTAATTTTGGTGTTAGATGATTGGAATAATATCTGCCATACGATTGAAAATAGGTATTAGTTACACATATTAGTTAATTAAAATTCATAAGTATTAGTTAGTTACAATTCCTAACTTTACGCCTTTGGGGGCTTTGCCTAATCCAACTAATCAGAGATGACTATTTTCATTTTCTCTTTCTAATGAAAACCTGACATTTATACCACCGTTGATAACTATACATCACAACCGATGAGAGACCTCCTCCGTTAATGGATGCCTTCATGTGGGTTTTGACTCAGGCTTAGTTTGATGGTTGATCTTTGCTTTGGTGTTGAATTGCAAGGCGAAGACCATAGAAACATAGAATGGGACTGAATATATTGCTTCAGACCTCGCTAGGCATTTCTCTCTTTTTTAAACACTCACATTTGGTATGTTCTTACCCTATAATTGGAAATTTCTTTTTCTTATTTTAAAGGAAACCAGAATAAGGCAATGTCGGTTCTCTGGTGCAGGCATATCTATTGTTTTTCTAAAGAAAAATGTCATTTTACATTCAATAGTTTCCCCTACATTGTTTGTTCATGCAAGGAGATTATTCCTGAATCGTAATTGCAATCATTGGCTCCCATCGGCCCTTTCTTGGAAAAGCCAAACGAATTGATGCAGTTTCCATCTGTAGCCAATACAGATTTCGACTCAAGCTTACCCATCATCCTGGTGGCCTCTCTTCTGCATCCTATGCACGTTGAGGGTAGTCGTAGTTCTACACTGTAGTAGATGGAGAGTGGTGTCCAAGCCACCACTTGAAGCCAGTGTCGAAAGAGGTAAAGATGGTATCAAGAAAATGCATCTAAAAGAACTTCCGACATCCGTTTACGGTACAAGATCCCCAATCGGAACCCTGGATTTCCCTATTTGCTTGGAAGAATTCAGGGAAGGAGAAAGGGTGCAAGTATTACCAGAATGCCTCCACACTTTCCATGTGGATTATATAAACACATGGCAAACCCTCGTGTCCTTCATGCAGACAATCTTTGCTTTACATGGGGCTCAAGAAACCATCATAGGTGGCTTCGTCTACTTCTGAGGCAAGCGAAAGCGCCATAATGAATGTTACAGAAAGAAACGATTTTGTTACAATAAATTCGATTTTTGAGATGTTCCACAACTCTACCGATGATGCAACAATGGTAGTTTCTTCATCTTAGGAATGCATCGACTTGGAAACAAGTAATGACCAAGAAATTTGGGTGAAGGAGCACAACATCACAAAGCAATCCCTTAGAATGTGTAGTGTGCAAAGTAGGAATGGCATGTAGCACAATTTAAGTTTAAGTGATGTGAAAATGGTACAGAATTGAACGTAATGAATTATTTCCTATATTACCATGTAATAATTTTAGAAAAGTCTGCCTAATAGGCTTACAATATCTCAAATTTTCACTGAAGGATTCCTTTATTTTTCTTCTGAATCAACCACTTCCGCCTAATCGATTCACAATATGCCACAATTCCCATTGAACAATTTTTTTCTTTTCTTTTCAATCAAGTGCTGCTCATTTACAGTGTACAAAGACTCCTTTCTCTTTTTTTCATCAAATGTGAAAAATATTTAAATCCCAAAAAGAAGGTGAAAACAATAAAGCATATCAATTTCACTAACAAAATATCATAAATATTATAGAACACATCATAAATATTATAAAACATTTCATGCGCAATGCTGGAACTTATGAAACAAAGTTGTTTTTTTAGCTTGAACCATAAATGGTATAGCATTTTGTATAATTTAATTCAAAATAATTTTTAATTATAATTTTTTAATATTGTTTTATGATTCTGGATTAAAATTTAAAAATATATTTAAATATCAAGATTTTTTTTCTTTGATGTATCCAAAGCAGAGTAATTAATTTTTCTTTATTAAAATTCAGTAGACCAATACCATACTTTATAAAAGGTAACTTGATATCATTATCATCCTAAGAAAACACATAATTTTAAAGATGATATAGGTATCAAAACCATTTTTTCTCGTGTCAAATAATATATCAAAACATTAAATACAAAAGATTAAATTGTAAACCTAACTAAAATTTGATGATGACTATAAAAAATTGCAGTATTGAATTCTTTTTTTGTAGAGCTTGGTAGGTCCATCCATTTTCTATTATATATATAAGGCAAATTTACACCACACAATGTTACCGGGTGGCCTCAACTCACCCCGAGGGGAAACTGAGTCTGTTAGCCACCGATTAGCATTATATGCCATCCAAAAACAAAATTGTTTTAGTATTTCTAGCAAAGATAGGTAAGTTTCAGTCTCATGTCTAAATACTATAGAACTATAACAACTGACATATGCAGCAGAAAATTTAAAAGCTACCCGCATAAACAAAAATTAAGCATAATGAAACTAGTCGTTTTTGACATTCTACTCATCAGAGTTAGAGGCTACAGGAGCAAGATCTTCAGCAGTTTCCTCTGGCATTCCATACAAATCCATGATGAAAGGGATGTGATGGTTAATATGATCCATCCTGATGTCCTGTTTGTGCAACTGAAATAGGATTTTCCCCATGTCTTTTTTATCACTGGGCAGGCCCTGCATTGTTACTGCCATCCCCACATAAATTTGTTCCATCGCTTTGCCAAGAAAACTTTTCATCAAGAAGTACAAGTACAAGGTGTGTTTGAATTGCGTAATTCTACCTCGTGTATTCCTTGGGTCAGGAACCATCATCCTCCAGTCTTCGATCTTCTCGTCTAGTTCCCTATCTTGTTTTATATCAGCTTCCTAGTCATCAATCAGCTTACGAATACCTTCATCTGTTTCATCTCTGTAAATCGAGGTTGCCTCTGCTATGAGGTGCTCAGCAGGCATACGGCCCCTGTGGGCTTCCATCATGCTCGACCTCCTGGCTACTCGGGGGGTTACGCCCATACTGCCACAACCACGCCCTCTCTTTGTTGGAGTCATACCTTGTTCCGTGATGCCTTGTGGACAGTCAAACAACATTAGTTTCATCAGTCCATTCGCATCATCCCGATAAAACTTCTCATGCCTTGCCTCTCTTCCCTGCTTCGCTTGTTGTGGGTTAAGGTATCCCAGTGCCCACAAGTGGCCAGGGGAATTGGGTTTTGAGCGTGGCTCCCCAAGCTCTTCACAGTGCCCCTTCCACTTTCCATGGTGCAACTGCTTGTCATTACACTACAGTTGGAGCCAAGACTTCAGGCCCATCTGGAGCCTAGCTCTGCGATTGTTATCATACCCGCATGCAACTCCCTCAGCCAGTGGTTTTTTGCTAAGGTTATACTTTCCGCTCTGTCCCTTATACCACCTGGGGTCCCTAGTTGCGCCATTGCTACCATGCATATGCAAATGCCAAGGTTTTCTCAACGAATTACTGACATAGCTAATGTCCCGACCCCTTGCCCGCGACTCTTTCTACCTCTTCCAGCACCACTCAGCCCCCAAGACATGAGATGCCTGTTATCCCCTATACCCCTAGTCTGAGCAACTAGGTAGGGGCCTGTATCTCTGCTCTATCCAACATTATCCATGCCATTGTCGAGACTCTGACTTAAAAGCAATATAAACAAAACATAATGTCAGGCCATGGCCCTCCCTTTCCTCCCCTTGTTTCTCCCTAACAGTGTTAAGCCCCATTGGGATGGCCTCTTGCCTCTCCCTTCCCCCCAGTAAAACCCCCACCAGCGCATGTAATTGCTGCAGGAACCCAACCATAGCATAGAAATGATACAGGAATGAGACCGAACTATATACCAAAGAGTCGTTGATAACCCGAAGACAAGGGGCCTCCGCCTCTCTTCCGCTCTAAGCTTCCTTCTTTCTCCACTATGAATTTCTCATGCCCGGCACGTCGAATGCCATTCCCATCTCCGCCACCCTGCCTTATTCCTGCATGTGCCACCTTGCTAGCCCACTAACCATGCATTCATGGCTAAGAACACCACACCCCCTACCTTGAGCATGTGGGGGACGACGATAATTATCATCTTGGTACTAACAATCTCACCTCGAAGCCTACCGCCTCTGACACCCTCTCTCATCCCGATCGGGAGTGAAGTATTGAATTTTGAAGATCATACACATTGAACAGAATATTTAATAGAAATTCTAGATTGCAATATTCACGTAGCCTAGAAAATGTTGTGACCACACATGGGCAATATTTAATTAAAATTTTAGATTGCAATATACACAACGATTTTAAAAACGAGGTAACAAGCCCACACACTTATATGTACATATGTATTAATTAATAATAAAGGTATAACATATGTATAGCATTATTTTATATTTATAGGATTGAGAATACTATAAAATATGACATGATTATAATTAAAAAATAGTATATGATTAGGATTAAATTAAATTATTCATATAAATAGATTTTAACATATGAAGTGTAATTGTGGAATTTATCACATAAGCTTAATAAATTTCAACCTATGAAATGTATTAATTAAAACATTTGATGTGGAATTTTGTTCATATTAATTAAAAACATATTTAAATATATAATTTTGATATCAATTAAAAAGATGATCAATTCCATATTTATTTTAAATTCTAGATTTATAAATATTAAATATTAAATAACAGTGAAATTAAATCATTCATATAAATAGATTTCAACAGAGGAAGTTTATTAATTGAAACATTTGATGTGGAATTTTGTTCAATGAAAGAAGGGATAACCGCAAGGCATGACTATTTTCAATATAAATAATTTGTTCAACATGGTTATATTAATAAAAATATCATTTTTCATTGGTTAAATGTATTGGTATCTTGATAGGAACCAATTACAGAGTTTTAATGTTTTTGTTCAACTTATTTATAATAATATTTTTCTTCAATGGTTTAATGTAATTATAATTAGTATAGCTATATAAATAAAATTATATAGGTAATTGCATATAGATATACATGGTAGGTATTAAAACACTTATTTTATGGTACATCTCATTCAATATTTTCTATATAAAATTATTTGTTAAATATAAATTATAATAAGAATACTTCCTTTCACGTGTTGAATGTAACTATAACTAATATACTCATATAATTTAAATACATGTTAAATATGGATAGACATCAATTATAGTAGGTACAAAGACACGTATCTCATATTGCATCATTGCCAATATTTTATTTAAATTGAAAAGAAAAAGGGCATAAATACCTTTAAGATAAAATCTCAACCTTTTATTCTAATTACTAACAAAAATATGTATATTCCATGTAAGTTAAATCCCTACTATCTACCTAATAATTACTCATAATTCAACTAAAATTCAAGAAACATGTTCTAAAATAAACATATCTATCACTATAATTATGTCATAATGCATTTCCCTTTGAAAAAACTCCCCTAGTTTTCACAGTGTACTCATCTGTAGCGTAGGATATTATGTTAGACAATCAAAGGGTCCTTCACCATTAGATTGAAAAAAATGATTGAAACAGTTATAACGAGCTTCCTCGGTTGGAGAAAATGATAAGCGACACATTTGAATCATACAACACCGAAATCTTGCAACAGAGAGGATCGATTTGAGGTCCTCGACCTCAAATTCATGCAGCTCGTCACAGACCTCATGGAATTGAGGTTACCGTCAAGTTTCATTGTTTGCGGGCATGCTTCTGCAGGGGGATTCATTTTCGCATTAGGCCATGACTACAGATTCATGAGAAGGACAGAGGGTTTCTCTATATGAGCGAAGTAGACCTGGGTTTCGTCATTCCTCCCTGCAACATGTCCATCATCAAGAGAAAGGTTGATTCTTGCTACTTGACGAAAATTGTAATGGGTGGACGCAAGTACTTTGCTCCCATGGCCTTTAAAGCGAGTTTGGTGGACTTTGTTCACGATAATTTTTCCGAAACCCTAGAGGCCGCCACTGATGCAATTGTTAAGATGGGTCAGAAAAAGGGAATAAGGAGGTTTACCTACAACCCAGGCTCTCTCTTTTCTTCCAACCTATGGCGAAACTCCGACTGGTTTCCAAAGAGGGTTCTCCATTGCTTTCCAGCCACTGATTTTTGTATCTTTAAACTTTTTTTTTAACTTTGTGAACCCCATGCATCAATTGTTTGACTACTCAAGTATATGAATATTATGCATAATGTTTGCATACACAGAAGCTAGTGCATTCTACTTTGTTCTTTCGGCAGTTGACAAACTTCCCAAATGTGAAAAGTGGCTTACTGATAATGATGATAGGAAAGAGAAAAAGGCTACATGGTGGCTGAATCGTTTGATGGGGTGTGCAAAGAAGTCGTCATCAATTGATTGGCCATATCCGATTGTGGAGGGAAAATTATTTGTTCTTACATTAAGTGCAGGTTTGGAAGGTTATCATGTGAATGTGGACGGGAGGCATGTGACCTCTTTTCCTTATCGAACAATGAATTGAAGAACCCTTTAGAGTACAATATTTTCTTTTATATCATCTCCACATTCTTGTCCATGTTAAGCAAGTGTTGCACAATATTTTTTTTCAAATTCAAGAAATTTTATGGCATTAGTATAAATGAATGTATGCACTAAATTTATATGTGGTTGGACCAGGGATTTGTGCTTGAAGATGTCATTAGCTTCTCTGTAAATGTTGACATTAATGTGCATATAGTTGTTTCTACTTCCTTGCCTATCTCACATCCAAGCTTTTCACCTCAAAGACTTCTCGACATGTCAAGGATTATGATGCCAATATCATCATGGTCAAATAACAACTAGAATGGGGAATTTCACAATTGCGAGGAACCAATTGTGCCATTTACCATTGACTTCTTAAATGATATTCCCATGAAAAAGGATTATGATGTCAATATCATCATGTTCAAAGAACAATTAGAATGGGGAATTTCATAAGTGGCAAGAAAGATTCAAGATTTAGATGACATCATCACATGGTAAGAGAAATACAATTTATTCCAACCAATGTACACTCATTTCTACAAAGTGAAATATATTGGTTTTCCACCAACATTTATTAAACCAAATTTATGAAATGCATTTGAAGACATTGAGTCACCATGGAAAGAGAATGACGAACCTAGTTGAGGCTATGGAAATGATTGAGTTAGATAAAATGCAATGGCCCAAAGAGACGAGAAATAATACCAATCTTCTATAGTTTGGACATTTTACACAAGTGAAATAAGGATAAGAAGCAACAAGTAACTAAATTAACAACATCATATAACAAATGATGAGGTAGTTTATTAATGTTCCCCTTACTACTAAAGTCTTTCTATTAAGCTTTCCTCATAAAATTAGGCCAATTTCTAATGAACAAAATCTATTATCCATTGCATTGTGAATTAAAGTGATATGAGATTAATTTGTTATGAAATGTTTGATTTAAATCATTTACTTATAACGGTTCTAGAATCTTGATGAAGAGCATTTTCATAAATCCTTTAGAGCAAAGTGTTGTGCATTACCTTCACTTTGAACATATCCTGGTTGGAATCTCCAAACATAACATATGATAAAAAGGAAACACCAATAAAGAAACAAAATTCCATAAAATTTTGACTTCTTTCTATGCTATTGTTTCTTATGCCATTGTCTGAGGGTGTTTCCTTTGCAACATGTGCAAATACTAGTTATAAAAAGAATGAATATGAGTTAAACATATATACATTTAAAAAAACGTGTAACAAGATTCTTAACCTTCAAGATTCACCCTTATTTTTTTTATGGAGGTTCTTAATTTGTAAATAATTTTTGCTACAATACCATGAGCCAATACCATAGTTTATCAATGCCACATGCCCAAACAACCATAACTCATTTCACAATCAAAATATCTTATTTATATTTTAGTTCACTTTAATTTTATAATATTTTTTAATTAAATTGGAAATAAAAAATGACATAACTAACTTTGAGATAAATTTCAAGTCTTTATTAGTGACAACTATAAATATTCCATATAGATTACATCCCTACCATCCACCTATTAATTATTGATAATTGAATTAAAATAAAATCATATTCCAAAATAAACATATTTATAAACTATTTTTATAAGGAAAAACACATTCAATTCATTTATATAATATTTTTAATACATAAATGATGTAACCTCAAAATTAGAAAAGAAGAAGATATAGTAAAGAAATAAAACTTACTCTTTAATATAAGAAAAAAATTTATAAGCCTCATAAGACTATATCTTCATCATGTCTAGCCTCTCACCCCAATCAAAGGGATACCACAAGATTTGAAATTTGGTAAGACTTTATTTCCACTACCATTACCAATTGACCTACCCCAAAAAAAATAAAAAAAAAATATCACTATTTTTTAAAAATCTTAATAAAATATCAATATTTTTAAAATAAAATAACTTAATTTATTTAACAACTAAATATCTTTCATATAAAAATATAAAAATACAATACAACAGCTCAAAATACACACATCCTAAAAGCTCAATAAATGGAAGATTGAAAAGGTACAAGTATATACTACACCTCAATAATTACTAAGCAAAACTAAAATCATTGGAAATGAAAAATCTTACCCTTAAGAAGTGTACAATATTGAATCATCATTAAATGAGCTAGGCGTTCCTTAATTTAGATATGCATTCGCCTATAGGAGGTCATTCGCCCTCGCTATCTACATCATCATCGTCAGCATAACCCTAATTATCTTCCCTATCAATTTATAGCATTTCTTCTAATTCAAGCAGCCTCTTCTCCCAACTTGTTTGAGCACCTTTGAGCAATTGTTGCTTCAATTCTTTTACTCTGTCATCTGTATATTTTTCAGATAACAATTTTACAATTTCTTTCCCTTTTGTTGTTATCAAATTTCCATCTTCATCCATTATAAACATCCATGAACCAGGAAAATTATGAATTTGATGATAGAGATTATCATTATCATGATTACAAATCATCAGCATATGCCATAACTGAATTTGATCTGTGGCTTTAATTCTCGCTTTCAAAGAGCAAATACGCGCCCAAAATCTGATAGCTTCATAGTCAGATAAACTGAACGAAAAGATTCTTCCCATGTCTGCTGATGACATTCTGGGTTCTAAAAAATACCATTCATAAATTGTTGAAGTGAAATGCCCAATTTTTATTGCTCCTTTATGAAAATTTGGAATATAAATAATGTAAATGATATCACTCAATTCTGTCAACACATCCTTCATGGAATTTGTAAACTCCTTTTGGTGACAGCAGCATAACCATATCATTTTTTGCTGACCCGTTGCCTCCCTCAACTTTTCATCATCAACGACAAGGAGAGGAGAAAAAACAATTAGAAATGAAAATCGTTTTCTTTTTCCTTTTCAAAATATACAAAAAGCAAACAAATAACAGGTAGTTACTGACCTGCTCTGCCACACGTTCCAAATGCTGGAAAAGAAACATTGCATGAGACATAGCCTCCATTTGTGTCTTTTCTTTTTGTATTAATTCCTCCTCTTTTTCCGCCGTAAAAGGATAAGCTGCTGCCCCCCATGTGTTCACCATACGCAGTACACCAGGATTCTTATACGGTGCGATTGTCCCGTCGCTTTCTATTATCCTCATTCTATTCGGGTACCACCTGTCCCATCCTACAAGCCATCGTTGCCACCCTTCAACGAGAAAATACTTGGTTGCATTTGTCAGCTGCCACGGATTTTCGAGGACCAACCATGGAACCTCACTTGAAAACTTCACAGATACATCCAATTTTGAATTGTCCTGCATTATTGGAACTGTTATAATTTCAAAACCAAATTTCTCTTTCTCCATAACATACATCTCCACTAAAGCCTGAAGAGGAATAGCATAACAGATGTTGGCAGGCCTGATATCTAACAAAATCGTTTTCCCTTTCAATTCGTCGACTCGGACCTACAATTTTCATATAAACACAAACAAAATAATCAATAGTCAATTAAGGGAATTTGAAAATTTTATTGTAAAATATTTGAAGAAAGAGTTATCCACAAAATATAGATTGAACTTTAATACCTTCGTAGATTCACCATCCTTGTTCTTAAGAAAGGAAAGAGAAACTTCCTCTTCTCCCCCTCGGAAGAGCTCTGTTAACAAAGCTATAGGACTCCCTCCAGGTCTTTCTGCCAGTTGCTTCAATTTAAGGTATCTTCCGCACTTTGTTACCACAAAGCCCTCCACCTTATCATCCTCATCTTCGAAAAATTTCCAACGAGAAAGGTATTTATCACCTTTTTCCCCAGTCACAATTTCCGCGGTCATTTGGAAACCGCTGGTTGTGAGAATAATGCAGAAATAGAATTAGTTATGAGTGGTTGAACAGAATAATTAGTTATGAGTGGTTGAACAGAATTGAGTTTCCTATATAAGTATGATGTAATTGAGCAAATGATTAATCAAGTTGTGTGAGCTTTGTCTCACTTTTGCTGGTATTTATGCCTGAGTATTTGCTGTAGTTTTTATTGTAATTTTGTAATTTGGTATCAGAGCTGAGGAGTAAGGGAGCATATATGCTCTGTCCAGGATAATGTCTTCGAATAAACCCATCGTTACAGAGTTTGAGGAGTAATGGAGCGTATATGGTCTTTCCACGATAAGCGTCTGGACTGCAGAATCTAGATGGTCATTTTCACTGAATTTACCAGCTCGAAGGTGTCGAGGGAGTTCGTTGCTGCCCGGGACTTTTCCTCCAGTCTTTGAGGTAAATTTCATCGCCTATTCAAATTAGCTTTGCCAACACTGTTTTCTGTCAATGTCGGTCAAGCTAAAGCTATAGAGCCGAATTAGAACCCTGTGTCAGTCTGGTCTCCAGTTCAAAACCCGGCAACGTATTTGTGTTATTTTCTGCGTCTGTGTCATGGCTTCTGGTACCGTGCATCTCTCTGTTCGCTGTTCGAACATTCCCGAAGCCAATTTGATACAAAGCCGACTATTACCACATATAAAGAACCGTTCTTGTATGCCGAGAATACCTGACAGCGTGCTTGGAAGATCCGTTGTCCCAACAAAGGCTTGATCCTCATGTGAACAAGGCCTGTGATCGCATTCGCGGTATTATTGTAATTTGCAGAATTTTATTTATTAACCAGAAGCTTGCAATTGATTTGATCTTGGTGCCTGGTCATTGGTGGAGAAATGGCTAATCCCCTTGCAGATTCATATTTAAATGAGTCTACAAAACTTGATGGAGAAAATTATGTCAATTGGAAATTTAAGATCACAACAGTACTGGAGGCATACAATCTCTGGATGATTGTCAAAGGTGACGAGACCAAGCCTCAACCTCCTAATGCCACTCAAGATTGGGAGAAGCGTGAAATGAAAGCAAGGGTGCTGCTACGCATGTCAATGAAGGACAATATTATTCCTCACATTCAGGACTGTGAAACTTCAAAGGCAACATGGGACACTCTCAAAGGTTTGTATGAGACTACTAATGCAAACCGTATTTTATTTTTAAAAACAAAGCTGTTATCTATCAAAATGGATGCCAATGAAAACATTAGCAACTTTGTTTCCCGAATTAAAGACTTTAGTGATAAGCTTGGTGATATTGGTGAAAAGGTTTCTAGTACAGATTTGGTAACTGTTGCTTTAAAGGGGTTAGTCCCCGACTACAAAGTCTTTATTTCAGCTCTCTCAGCTAGACCGACACCTCCTACATCTGAAGAATTGGCTGGAATTCTTCTTCAAGAAGAAGAGCGCATGAAAAATTTTGACCTGGAGTCAAATGGTTCTGATTTGGCTTTGACTGCAAGAGGCAAAAGACCATTCCGCGGGAAACCATGGGACAGAAACAGAGGCCGTTTTCAAGCAAAGCAGAAAGGTATGGCACCTCCTGATTCTTACGTTAAAAGGAACATTGAATGTGATTATTGTGGAAAACCTGGACATCCGGCTAAAGATTGCTATAGGAGAAAGAATAATGAATCACATCAAAGACATAGCAGGCATAATGGAAATTACATAAACAGAGACACCTCAGTGAATGATGATTTTAAAAATCTTAAGTTATTTCTTTCTGATGCTACATTGTCTGCTGAAACTGATGATGAGAATGCTTGGTTTATAGATTCTGGTGCATCAGCACACATGACTTGTAATAAAGAATGGTATGATAAATATTATGAGAAATCTGATGGTACACACATTTAGCTAGGAGATGATAGGTCACTTAAGGTTCAAGGCTATGGCATAATAAATGTGTACTTACCTAATGGACAAATGCGACAGATTCATAATGTGATGTATGTACCTGCTCTCAAAAAGAATTTACTATCTATTTCCACTATCACTGATAATCATTTAAAAGTAGAATTTGGTAAATTGGGGTGTATAGTGAAAGATGTTCAGGACCACTACAGGGTTGTTTCTACAGGTACCAGGGTTGG